>JAQZBX010076045.1:0-14499 GCA_029593785.1 Cabassous unicinctus
TTTTTTTTTTGTTTGTTTGGGGTTTTTTTTTAAGTTAGGCCAGTAAAAAGAAGTTACTGGGAAATGGGGGGAAAGAACAGAGCTTGCTGAGAAATGGGAGAGAAGGACGGAAATACACATTGAGATTTGGTGCGGGCTCCTCTAGGCAGAGAGAGCAAGTTTTGGCTTGTGTGGTCACCTTTTAAACTACTAATTATTCCTCCCCTTGCTAATGCTAAGGGGAAGGGCCCAGCTGCTATTGGTTACCCCATGTGGGGGCCAATGGTGAGGCCTGTTTGGAATATGCAGAGCCAAAAGCAAATCTTAACTATCAAAATAGGACTCTCCCTATGACCTGAAAGTAACTTCGAAAACATAGGCTCTCTTAGAGAACTTGCAAATATGCAGTGAAGGGATATTTGCCCACAGGTATTCAGAAGTGATGGCTGAGGAAAAATAGAGCCATTCCTGTTTGTACCCTGTTGAGTTTACCTCATTTAATATACCAGTTACAGAAATAAGGCAGATTCAATTCAATATAACCAAAAAAATCCTGAATAACTATGTGTCAAGCTAGTGCTAGGAATACTGTGAGAAAATAAAAGATGAAAAATACCTGTCACAACCCTTATGGAACTAATAATTAGAAAGGGAAACAGGTTTCTAAGCCACTGTAATTATAGGTCATTCATAGACTCTAAATAGAAAAATCCAGCACTTATTGACAAAGTTTTATTTACAGCTGTAAGAGGCAACAAGAGAGATGCATGTGGATGCTAAAAACATGGAAATTCCTATAAGGTTTCAGTGCTTGATGGATGCAATAGTAAGAAAAGTCTTCATCTGTTTTCATTCCCCCAAATCTTGGACGTCATAAGATTGAAAGAAAGTGGTGCCATAACAAAATTACAAAGTGATATGGGTTCCTAGAAGAGGTTTTGAGAAATCTTCAAGGAGGGGATGGCATTTGAACTTGATCTTGAAAGATTTTAGCAAATGGAAAAGAGTAGGGAGAGTGATGAGGAAGCCAAGTGCTTGGGCTTGTCTGTCTTCGTGACGGCCTGGTGGAAGCCAAGCCTGATTGTTGCGAGTAAATAGTCTAAGGGACCTCTCTTCATGTGAATACTTAGTCAACCTCTCCATATTAGATAGAGAATATCAGATAAAACCAAACTTATTGCTGGCATACTTCAATTTCCCCCTGGAAGTTCCCTGTGTCTGGGACATCGGCTTGATTCCTCCCTGCAAGAAGGAGCAAGGCTAGGTTAGGGACAGAGCACCGGGGTCTGGGCTTTCGATAGATCGTGCAACAATGCCAGTTGCTTCAGATCATATATCAAACCATCACAGAATCATTTTCCAGTCCCTTCTCTATCCTAATCCCCTGGCTTAAATTCTTGTCATTCTTTTCTGAATTCTGATGTCTTTTTTTTTGGACACCTTTCTTCTGACATCTGTACTGATGATGCATGCCAAAAGGATTTGACAGATAAATCTAAGAAGATTGCAACCTCCCGGAGGCAGAGGCCTTTCCTGTTTAACTCCATTGTGCAGGTCCTGGTGCCTTGCCTGAACCTGAGTTTTACAAAGGTGTTTTAATTAATGGATTAAACTCCACCATTGAATGGGAATGAGTAACATGGCAGCTACTAAAAGACTATATAGGATGTATTTCAGAAAAAAAAAAAAAAAAAGCTTTGTATAGGAATAATTATGAGAATGATAATAAGTAACTGAAGAATGTTTTAGGGTCTGCAGAGTTGTTTTTGGAAAGCCCTCAAGGTCAGAGCACCTCATAGAAGTGATTGATGCCTTCTGTCTCCCGCTAAACCGACAGGCCTCATCTCACACTGCAGTTGATGGTTCCTGACCCCACATTCCGCGGCCGACCTGGAAGGGCCAGGTTTCTGGGCGCCAACTCCAACGAGCCACCTGAAAACTTCACTCTGCGGCAGGCAGAAGGTGCCCGCTTGAGCCAGCTGGCCGTCCCCTGCGCCTTCCCCAAACTGCCCCAGATTCAATCACGATGTGTGTGACAGACAACGGCACTAATCTCTTCAGAAACACCCCAGAACACAGAGCTCATCTGTGCTTCTAGGCTGGATTTGACAGGAAATGGTAGATGGCACCCAACCCCCTCCGGCATGCCAAGAGTCTGGCTGCTCTATGTGATACCCAGGCAGCTGGCACAGGCTGGTGTTCTCTGGGGCCACTGTGAAATGGCTGAATGGGGCTCTGACTCCCCCAGAGTAGCGGGGGAGGGAGGTGAGGGGGCAGTGAAAGGAGTGAAATCTGCATTACAATATGTTTGATGCTATTGGGAAAGGATCTTACTGTAGCCCAGCGCTTTTTTACAGGATGCCACCAGGCGCAGGAAGCCAGCATTTCTAAGATTCGGGGTTTCACATCTACCCGTTGGTCCGCATTCCAGAAACCTGGCTGAAGTCAGGCGTACCAACCACACGGACAGTGTGCGAGAGCTGTTGGGGGGGATCAGACTTTTTCCTGCCCTGAAGGAAGGCCCCCAAATGTGCCCAAGGAGTCGCATACCCCAATTTGTAAAACGGGAGACACCTTGCTAATTGACAGGCCTGCGATTGGTGTGGCACTTTAAATTACCTTGGCATTAATTGCCTAGACAGGTTGTTCACTCAAATTGCCCTGGCTCGCTAATAACCTGAGCGGGCTGGTGTTTTAAATGACCATGGCAGTAATGGCCCAGGCTGGCTGCTATTTCACATTGTCCTGGCACTAATGGCCTGGAAAGAGGGCTTGCTTTGCAGATTAACGAGTGTCCTCCAAATGGCAAAGGATTATGGAAAAAGAAAGAAAAACAAGTATTTGCAAGGGAAATAAGAAAGACTTTCACTTCTCTCTTTCTCAGAATTGGGTGCCTTGTGAATAGGTCTGGAGTGCCATGCCTTCTCTGAATGAATATTAAACTTTCATCTCCCTCTTCGAACTTCCCATACAAACCCCAGGCTATCATTATTAATTATGCAAAGTTCACTGAAGAAGAAACACCACATCTTCTGCTCAAGCTATAGTTTCTCTCTATTTGTTTCTGTTTATTCCCAAACCCCACTTCCAGCCCAGCCCCAAATCATTCATTCACCAAACATTGATTGATTTATTGATTATCTTCTAAGTGCAAGGCCCCTGTTGAGTCCTTGGGATGGAGACAGGGAGCCACAGACACGACTTCTAGGGGCTGCCACTTTAGTCCAGGAAACATGTTGGGGTGCTAAGGGAGCTCAGAGGTTGTGCGAGTGCCCAGGGTGAGATGGGCTGGAAAAGCTTCACACTAGAAGTGAGTCTTGAGAAGGCAGCAGGGGAGGTTCCTCAAGGTAAGAAGTAGGAAAGGGGAGTCCTTGGAGGAAGAGTTCTCTCCCAAAGGCAGAGTTCTGAAAGACCATAGCTGCCAACTAAAGCTCAGAGATAGGGCGGGGAAGGCAAGGCTGGAAAGGTAGATGGAGCTAGGTTGTGAAAAGCCTTGCTGAAGAAGGGAGGGATTTGAGAAATATTTCAGAGATGGAGTAGCCTCCATCTGAGGACTAATTGCATATGAAGTATGAGAAGGAGGAGCCGAGGGGGCTTCCAGACTTCTGGTGTTGATCACCAGGTACATGGCACTGACCTTCACGGAGATGGGCTTTCTGGGAAGGGAGCAGGCTGGGATGGAAGAGGGTGGATAAGGGTGTGGTCTTGTTAATAATATTGGTTCTCTGTCCACTCCTGTCCATGGTGCTTCACCCACCCATTATAGATGCATGAAACCAGCTCTATGTGGAAGGCACTGAGACAGGTGTCCATTTCATGGGGCGCTCCTTGGATGTCGAGAGGAACTCCCTCGCCATGCAGTTCAGGGTCTTGGTTCATAAGACAAATCAGTGCAGAGGGGTTGATCCCCACAGTAACAGGAATAAGATAGCAAGTCTAACAAATCCCCTCCCTCCTCCTTGGCACTCCTTTCTAGCTCATTTTCATGGCAATCTGAACCTGTAGTGGCTCTCAGAAACGGTTTAGCAGGAGGAATTATTTTTGCCTACTTTTCCCCCTGTGATCTGGGCAGTAATAGAAAAAGGAGTGGTTTTTAAAAGGTCAGGGTGTCTATACAAGATCAACTGTGATTGGAAATTTCGATGTTATCCATATATTTTGACAGATGAAAGAGAAGTTTAGAACTTTTTGGTTTCTTACACATTTCAAGATTGATAGAATAAATTGAGAGAGTGAGTGGATGAAAACAAATGGCTTTTATAGAGTCGACTGAATTCATCTGAATGGAGATTAATTGAGAACCTGCCATTTGCAAAACCCTAGCCCGGAGCTAGGCACTGTGGTTATACAAAAACTAATAAAGTGTGGCCCAGCTGCCAAGGAATTTACTACCCCAGGCTGGTTACATCCACTACACACTGGATTTTAAGCTGTGGTCTAATGTGAGAAAGAGCCCTTCACAATGACCGGCCTCTGCAAAGTGTGACACACATTTCTTTGTAGAAAACGTGGCTCCCTTAGGAGGGGAAGTTGTTCTTTCATCCCATCATCAATAGATGAAATGTTTGCTGAGTGCAAGGCACCTTGCTGGGCACGACAGTAAGTCTTCATCCTGACCTCCAGGGTTTTACCCTCTGAACATCCAAACCCTCTTAATTTCCAGGAAAGTTACCACAACCTCAATATTTTCTGTTAAAATAAACTCTCCTAGGGTGTCTTTTCACCCAAATAATGATTCTTAACAAAGATTCATCTAGCTTTGGAACTAGAAGGAAGCCTGAAAGTGGCCTAGTCTGGCACCTATTTATAAAGAGCAGGCCCAGAGAGGTTGGCTGGGCAGCCTGAGAACACACAGGTGCATGTTGGCAAATCCAGAACTGGAACCTAGGACATGCTCTCTCCTCATCTGGTACTCGGCATGTGGCCTACCTCTAGTACCAGCATATGGAACAAAATCACAGCAAAATCTAAAGCAAACACAGAGAGAGTATCATAAAGTATGAGAAAACCTAGGCATGTCCAGCTAGGCCTTTCTTTAGAAAAATAGATTTGCAACATCTCACTGCAGAGATGTCTTTCCCAAGCTCATTAATAGCATGCATAGATATGTGATAAAATAATCTTCCTGCAAAGGTAAGAAGTGTGAGGCCCTGTAAAATCGCATTAGTGTCAAAACTAAGAAGGCAGCAAATAAATACAAGTTGTAGCCACAGATTTTTCTTCCAGCGTAAAATAGAAATGTATAGTGGAGGGAAAAAAAAAAAAAAAAAGAAATGTATAGTGGGCTTTTTCCTCATAGAATCTATAAGATGCTAACCCTACTTTTGGGTCTTCATTTTACCACTTTCCACTCTCCCAGGTCTGACCCAGCTCACTTTCCATCCTCTTCCAGAAGCCTTCCCTGACCCCTCAAGTCCATGCCATGAGCTTAAGAGGTGATAAAGAGACGCAGAAGATTATGACAATGAAGCAAGCTTTCTACTTGTCAAAATTATCTTAGATCCCTTTGAATCCTCACAACAGCCCCAAGGGCATCCGAGTAGATATCATTATTCCGTTTTAAAGATGTGGACCTCTGTGTAGAGATGGAGTCAAGTCTCCAACCCAGGCTTTCTGCCTCCCACTCCAGGGCTCCTTCCCTTCAATTCCAATGCTCTCTGCCTCTCCGAAAGTCTATATTAGTCCAGTGATATCGTCTTCATTCTAATTTGTTTGATCATTTTTCTCATGCATCGTCTCTCTAAAACTAAATTATAAACCATGAAATAGAAGCCCTTGTTTCCCCAGCACCCATTAGCTGAATAAAGAACAAATGCAAATGGCTTCATATTCAGAAGGCAAGATCTGTAAAGACAGCAAAAGCAATGGCAGGAAACAAAGATCAGCAAATAGTCCAGAGAGCTGGAAGTTTAGAACATAATATCCTCTTTGATTGTTATCTTTATGTTTTTGGGCAAGCAAGCTATTTAACTATATTTAAAGATAAACAATTCTGCAGGATATACAAAAAGTCATATTCAATTGAATTTTCCATATAGGAACCTTTGACACTTCTTCCTCTAAGTAGAAAGGAATGTTTTTGAAACAAACTATTTCAGAAATTACAGAGGCCAGATGGAAACCATTGAGCTGTCAGCCATGCCCCAATATTGTCTTCCCCAGTTGGTTCTGGTTTGTTAGTGAAGTAGTTGTATAACTTTAAAACAAAAACAAAAAACTTTAAAATTCTTCTTAGTAATGGCCTCAGTTAGCCCCCAAAGTGACTTCTGAAAGATCAAATTAGCTTTTGTGATAAATATTGCCATGAAACCAGTAATTAGCTTCTAATGATCCTGCATTTTTCATCAGCTGTAAAGCCACAAACAGATGAAGATTTTGGCTTCTTGGCAAACTCCTTTTGACACAGGTACCTGGGGAGGGGGGCGGCAGGAAAGATCTTTTGTGGTGCCCCAGGTCATAGATATCTGGCAAGGAGGTTATGAGCTTCCCTTCTGGGACCCACAGCAATTTATCCACCAATATTTTTAACTCCCTCCAAAATTTGGACTGTAAGCATTACACATCAAGCTAATCAGGGTGGCTTTTCTGACTTCACCCTAAAGAAAGAGAAAAAGGACAGTTGGGCCTGCAAAATGCTGCATTGACCTATAAACCAGAAGACAGCTAAAGTAATAAACAGTAAGCCCTATGAAAGCACGGGAAGTATGCCCTATTCTTTCCTTAGATTTTATTTGATAAAGTGGGATACAAAAAAAATGGATCCTATGATTCATTAATTTACGTCATTCAACAAATTATTGGAGAATATACTGTAAGCTAAGCACTGGCCTACTTGCTAGGATGCAAACCTCAATTAGATCCTGTCCTTGCCCTTGCAAAGCTCATGATTTAGTGGTTGGGGTATGAGGTAGGAAAGAGGAGTAAAGGAAACATCAATGCAATGTGTTCTGTTTAATGACAGAAATCTCTACAAGCATCATGGAGGCAGAAGGAAAGCACTACCGCCTCTGCTGTGGGTGTTAAGAAGCTATAAAGAGAAAATGAATTTACCTATGCGAACATCTTAATGAATGAGGAGGAATTTTTAGGCAAAGGAAATTAAGGCTAGCATAACCAAGAGACTGAAAAGACACACTGCTGAAGGGAAGAGCTAGTGCTTCTGGTGATTGGAGCAGAGGATGTATGTGAGAGGGTGGCAGCAGCTGAGGATGGTCAGGGAAACTGGACATGAGTTTTTGTAGTGTCCATTCAGCAAAAAGGCTGACAGGCAGGCATTGCAGCATAAATAGTAATGTGCTCTCCATAAATGTTCTGAGAAGACACAAACCGTCTGAGAGGTAGTCAGTGAGAACAGAGCCAACTCATGCTTTGCTTTTAAAAAGAAGTAGAATATCCCAAACTTCCAGTAACATCCCACTCAGAAATCTCCTCTGCAGCTTGACCTCCTCACTGACTCAATAGTTTCAGCATTATGGGGAGACAGTGAAATAAAGCACTGAATGGGAAATCATGAGACTCAAAAAGTATATTTCTCCTTCTAACCTGCTCTGCTTTTTGATACGTCCTTTAGCCTCTCTGAATCTCAATTTCTTCATTTGTAAAATTAATTAGACCATGAATTCTTAATCTGGGTGCCCTGAATCCATGGGCTTGTGAACACCCTGGAATGATGAGCAAAATGTTTTGTGTGTTCAGGGATGCACATCTTCCTGGGAGAAGGGCCCTAGTCTTCATTAGCTTTAGGAAGCCTCGATGACCTCAAAAGACTACTGAATTAAGTTGTCTTTAATGTCAGCTCCAAAATTCTCTAGTTCTCTGACTCTAATATAAACCTTTAGTTTTAGCCTGCCATATCATCAACTTTTTATAAAACTAGTCACTTTGAAAAATAGCGTCACAGCATATGAGTGTCTATGAATCACTTGCGTGTAACAGGCTCCTAAACTGAGCAACTTACTGAAGATGATAAGGGGAGATTTATTTGTCATCCACACCAGTACATCACTGAGAGGGAAAGGAGACGCTCTCCGGATGGGATGCCTGGGCAGCTTAAACTAGGGCCAACCCAGGCAAACCCAATTGTATGATCTCTTATACTATGAGCAAGTACCACTGGTAACAACTGAACACGGTTTCTACTCAAGAGTTGAGTCTCTAGAGCTTCAGATGACTGTGTTCATATTGACAAGGTTTGCTTTGGCCATTGTGCTCCCCAAGTAATTAGGTGTTTGGCTTATTTGCTTTTGGAGCTATCTGGTGGCAGTCAGGAGAGGGAGGGATGTCCCCTGGAGAATGTCTCCAGGCAGGCCCCACGGGGTGATGGCACTTTTGTGTGTTCACCCCCAGGGTCCAGGATTTATTTGTAAGTTCTGAAAATCAGATTTGCTGGTGGATCCAGAAGCAACTGGGCTCTAGGGCAAAGGCTACAGAAAGTCGTGATTCATAGAAGAAATTCAAATGGCCAGTAAATAATATAGGAAAAATTGTCCTTGCTAGTAATCAGGAAAATGAAAATTAAGGCAAGGAGGTGATACTGTATTTGCTAATAAGATCAGCAATGTTTTAAATTTACATGCCTCAGTATTTTAAGCTGATTGTCTTCATGCATTTTGTAATTTGGAAAAACTAAGTTTAAAAATAAAGAAAATAAAACAAAGATGAAGAACAGAAGACAGCAAAGAGAAAATAGAGGAAAAGGTAGAAAAGAACTGAGAGAAAGGGGTTAGAGCAACAGGGAAAATGTGACCAGCAGGAAATTCACAGTAAGATAGTAGCCATAGAACCTTTAAGAACACGAATGCATGAAATCCAATTTTAAATGTTTTGATTTCTCTGATTTAAAACCTCTCCATCACCCCAAACCTCCGGTAAAGTCTGCCACTCACAGGTGCCTTTGATGGTTGCTTTTAGAATGGCAGAAAGCAGAGGGAAGACACATGCCCCAGATTGATGACACAGCAGAGTTGAATGTTCAGAAGGGCAAAAACCAGAGCCAGTGTGACCATGAGAACCCAAACTCTTGGGAATTTTCAGAAATCTTGGGGAAAGCATTGCAAGTGCTGGAGAACATGGGAGAGAGAAAATTTGTGGCAATTTTAGCTAAATCTCAAAAATCAGAACGACCCCAGCTGGCACCTGTGAGTGACAAGTCGTTATACTAAAGAACTTCAGCAGCCCTGTTCCACCTTGGTCTGGGAGACAATTGTCTCTTTCAGATGTTTTTGGCCATTTCTGCCTTAATCTATTAAGTATGGAAGTTATGTTTTCATTCTCAGAGGTCAATCAAATTTCCAAGTCTTTGGGCTCTGCCTCCCTCTTGTCCCCATGCACCAACCATAAGCAGGGCTTGCAAGCATTTGCCCTAATTAATAGCTTTTATTTCCTGCTTCCTGTAAAACCAAAATATTTAGCCAAATAATAGAATCACTTAAGGCATAGATTTCACTAGTACCATCAGTTATGATTTGGATCTTTAAAATCTGCAAATGAAAACGACAGCCTGGTATTAATACGGCATCTCATAGAAGGGAGTTTGCCATGTGCTTCAACCTAGTAATTTGGGATATTGCTAAGCTCATATGTAACAAGATTGTTTTACGTGAAAATGAAGCAAGTCCCTCATGGTGCCGCTTCATGTACTCAAATTCAATGTATATTATAGCCCAGCAAAGACTGTGGTAGTGAGATCATCACTTCTTGTTACTGCACTAAAGGGGATATTTTTAATAAAAAAAAAGTTTCCTATGATATGCCAGCTGAGAGCTTTTACCCACAGTGACAGCAGAACACTGAAATCCAAGCTCCAGGATGGGCTTGGGTTCCTTCATCTCTGCTTAGGTATTTTAAATTCTTTCATTTTCCAAAAGAGATTGGTAATCAATCAGCCATCAATTCCCAGTCCTGCTCCATTGTTGAACGCTCCACTGCCTTCCTGTGTTCCCAGATTCCTGCACAGTGCTGGGCATATAGCTGCCATGAACTATATCGCTGAAATGGAAATGACAGCCTGGTGTTAATATGGCATCTCATCTCATTCACTATATAGCTGAATGAGTGAATGAATGAGAATCTCTGCTTTCAGATTCAAGCATGCAAGGTGCAGAGTCTATGAAGCAAAACACCACCCTGAGAAAATAGGCCATTCAGAATTAATTAGAATGAAATATTGGAATTGTTAAAATTGCTCATATTACCACATAGCAGAAAATTTAATTTAAAGAGTATTTATTACATTGCAGGTGCAGTGCAGGATACTGGGAATACAAAAAGAATACTGAGCTGTTCCTGCTTTCAAGCAGCTAACAATCCGTAGTGAGGGAGTCAACAGACCGCCCGATCAGAGTAAGGTAAGACCAATGGATGCTCCAAGGGCAGGAGAAACAACCTGTCTTAGGCAGGGCACGTTGGCTTATGCTATTCACGTTGTCTACTCTCCATCATCCATCACCCACCCTGCTCCATTCCCCACCTTTTTCTGTGCCCCAGAAGGCTGACTCTGACAGATGGTATCACCCAGGCTCCCCTGCCCTCTGGTTCCTAGTTGGGTTGGTCTATGGGAAGCACTCTAGGAGGAAGAGGGAAGGTTCTCGTATACCATTCCTGCTCCTCCTTGCTTTAGCACACAGTTCTGGCAGGCCTGTGTCCTCCACAATTAGCCCTTCCTGGCCCCTGGTGTCCCTGGGGCTCCAGTAACACCATCTCTTCTTCTTGGCCCTTCACACCTGGCCCACTGCCAGTGTCTCAACACCCCTTGTTGGTTCCTTCAACCTGCTCATGCCTCTGTCAATAGCACCTACTTTAATGTCTCCATAGTTGAACCATCTGAGTAGGAATCCTGCCAGAAACTTAATGGATACACACCAAAGCACACAAGGATCTATTTCTCACTTGGGCTCCATGTCCATAGCTGGTTAGTAGGCAGCTCTCCTCAGGGACTGAGGCTAGTGGACACTCCAGCATCTCAACCAGAGGTCTTTAGTGCTGCCACAGCAGGAGAGGGAGTTGCTTTGGCTGGGAAGTGACATGTATTGCTTCTTCTCACAGCCTATTGGCCATTAAAAGTAATGTTTCTGATCCTACTTGATTATAAGGAGGTTGGGAAATGTAGGAGAGCTCATGGATTTTTGGTGAGCAATAAATGTCTCCCCAACAGGCCTAAAGGAGAGTGAGGGGAGGGGTAGTGGTTAAAAGTAAGTCTGAAAGTCTTGGGAGAAGTATGGTTCAGAAATCTACAATATGTAAAAGTGTGTTCCTGAACACATCTCCATGTGTTCCAGATAGATGGTGCCAGTTGTAACATGTCAATCATTAGTAATGATGGTGTCTACAAAACCATTTTTCCAGAGCTATGGGTTTGGTGGATTTTGAATTTTTGGAGATGATGCTAAGAGCTTGTTTAATATTTCTGGGAGGCCTTATATCTCAAAAATTAACATCACTAACTTCATAATTTTGCCTGGCAATAGCCCTGATTATAGCCTTCCAGTTATTATTCTCATGAAACACTAAACCTCTTTGGGGGGTGATAATCCTGGGTACAGGCAGGTATGGTAGGCCTGAGATGGCTTTGTGCAATGAAGAAACTATTCCCATAGACTCATATCATCTCTCTATCCCCATGGAATCACCTAAAGGAAAAGAACCAAGTTCAATCTGTTTTCCCCAAAACAAGACTTTTTAGTTCAGTATAACAATCATAATTATATTTATGCAATTATTCAGCAAACATTTATTGAGTTCCTATTGTGTGTCAAATGCCAGGCAAAACTATAGGTAATGAAAACACAGAGCAAACAAGGAGGCAGAGTTCTCCTCCTCCTTGCTCTCCCAGGAAAGGCAGACATTAGTGAATTATACAACAATGTTTTTTAGATTACAAATGTGAAAAAAGCTACAAGGCAAAATGCAGAATAGGAGTAGAAAGATAAACAAGAGGGCCTTCCCAAGTCCAGGAGAGTTGGGGAGATGTGGCAGAATGAGACATTTGGCTGACCTCTAGCCTGGAATGACCTCAGTTTTTGGGAAGATGAAAAGGGACAAGAGCAGGTGAGAGATGGTGTGGCGGTTTGGAGTTGTATGAACCCCAGAAAAACATGTTCTTAAACTTAATGCATTCCTGTGGGCATGAACCCATTTTAAGTAGAACTTTTCAAAAAGGTTACTTTAGTTAAGATGTGGCCCAACTCAATCAGGATGGTCTTAGTACAATCACTGGAGTCCTTTATAAATGGAATGAAATTCAGAGAGAGAAAAAGCCAGAGGAAATAAGAAGCTGAAATTCAGAGGAACATGGAAGAAAAATAAGAGGCCAGGAGAGGCCGCCATATGCATTGCCATGTGACAGAGGAGCCAAGAACCAAGGATCAACAACTAGCCCTTGAATGACACAGCCTTTGGGAAGAAAGCATCACCTTGATGATGACTTGATTTGGACTTTTTCCCGGCCTCAAAACCATGAGCCATTACATTTCCATTGTTTCAGCCAACCCATCATTGTATTTGCTTCAGCAGCCAAGGAAACTAAGACTGATGGGATGTTGTTCTCTCTCCAGCATGTCTACATGTAGAAATGCATATATCAACATGGTCTAAAGTCTAAGCCCTATCAGTTAGTTACTAGAGTTTCCCAAATTGGAAAATGAAATCTATCAATTTCTTCACCAAAGTCTAGATCTGCTAACTAATGTGGGAAAGGTTCCGGCTTCAACTGAAGCTGTGTCCATCTCTATTCAGGCAAGTTGAGGCATGTCCGACTGGCTAGGCAGGCCCCCAGGAAGTTACTTGCCAGTGAGACCAAATAACTAAACTAACCTTCTGAGAAGAATTCTTGAGGGAAGAGGAAATCAGGCAACAATTTTGTGTGTTTGTTTTTCCTAATAGTAAAGTTTCCATCATTAGAAGGGAGAGGTGTGTCCTTAGAAGAAAGAAAGAACTGTAAACAAAAATGGAAATCTATTTTTACTAAAAGAATAAACAAGAAAAGAACCTCTCTTTCAGGGCACCTGTAGGACTACTTTGTTATATGGCAAAGCATCACTGAAAGGGAGCAGAGACATTTCACACTTCTAAAGTGAGGAGAAGGCACGGCATCTTGGGGGCAGGTCCGAGCGGCCGTGGCAGAGCCCCACAGCATCAGGGGCATATAAATGGCAGCTCACCTGCTCCTGAAGACATTGACAAGGCAAGTCCATACTTCTTGGCAGGCAGCTAGAGGACTCAGCAGCAGATATCATTGAAGGAGTCCAGAACAGATAAGAAAAAAAATTGATCGACACCACCTGGTAGCTGACAGTAGTTATTCATGAGCACATGAGCAAAACCTCCTGAGGACTCCCAGAATCATTTGAGGGACTTTGTAAGGAGTTGGATAACCTGCAAAAGCAAATGGGGTGAATGCCAGCAAGACACAGGCAATTCTAAGAAAGGGAGTGATAATTTTCTTTGGTAACTTAACAAAGCACCTTTGGGTCAGAATTTTGGAGTGACAGGGTTTTCAGCTATCCAGATACCTATTGAAAAGACAAATTGGCAAACCAGAATTTTCAAATCAGTTTTTGAGGGGTGCCAGGGGAGATTTTCTGCTACCGAAAGCAGAGAAAGCCAAATGACAGAGAGAAACTAGGCAAGAATCTAAAACTGGAGACAGGCTATAGAAGCCACCCGAAAGGTCAAGCACCAGAATTTAAGGAAAGGAGAGAAGTCAGCAAATAGAGACAATGAGCTTTAAGAGACCCATTTTTAACCAGGTCATGGACCTAGCAGGAAGACCAAAAAAAAAAAATGGGAAAAAGGCTAAAAGACAAAGGAACTGGGAGGAGCTGGACGCTCTTCAAGCAAACAGACCTGCCGGCACCGAGACAAGCCCTCCCAAGGTGTGAGGGGCGAGAAGACAGCAGGTGCCAAGCTGGCTCCACGCAGATCCCCGCAGAGACCTCAGAGGTAAATGGGCCAGATTGCTACCGAGGAGCTTAAAGAAATAGCAGGATTATACAGGGGCAAGAGGGACAGAGAGATTTAAAAGAAAACTTCCCCAGGAAAAAAAACAGCAACGACAAACTTTCCCTGGGAAAGCTTAGCTGAGGCTCTTTCAAACATGGACTGACCCCAAGGCAGCATGCCATAGGGGTGTGAGCCCATTCCCACCCAGCCCGCTCTCACTGAAGTCTGGTGGGATTTGGAGCTTTGGAGATACAGATGCTGGCCCTCACCTTGGCTCTCTGCACTGGAATAAGAACCCGCTCGTCCTTTGGGAACATGCCACTCACTGTCTTTCTGACTGTCAGGGTTCTTAACTGCAGCAACAGAAACCGACTCTGGCCATGTGAACTCTATTTTTTTTTTTTTTTTAAGATATTGATTAATTCACTGCAACACAAGAACACCTGGAGACACAGATTCAGGGGGATGATATCCAAAATCCCACCACAGAATTCTCCCAGGGAAGAAGGCCCTGCTGCTGCCACCAAGCACAGATGCTGCAGCTAGTTCTGACCAGACAGCAAAGCAGCTGGCTGCTAGCAC
>JAQZBX010076046.1:0-14498 GCA_029593785.1 Cabassous unicinctus
GCCTGAACTCTTGGCAGAAGTCAGCAGCCATCTTGCTCCAACACGTGGAAACAGACTTCGGTGAAGCAACTTATATAGCCTGGTAACTGTAAGCTTCTAGGCCAAATAAATACCCTTTATAAAAGCCAACAGATTTCTGGTGTTCTGCATCAGCAACCCTTTGGCTAATACAATTTCTCTCTATTCTAATCCTTACTTACCAGAGTAGGTAAGTCCTACTACATTCAGAAAGCCTTCTTTGCCTACCTTGTTGGTGCCTTTATCTTGGAAGTATTCGAATTGCCTGTTTACTAGTCTATCTCCAGCATTAACTAGTGGATTACATGAAGGGAAGGCCTGTGCCATCATTTTATTCACATCAATTAAAACTGCTTGGCACATAGCAAATGCTCAGCAGATATTTGATGAATTAAATCTTCACAGGTCAGGTATTATTTTAGTCATTTTATAGGTGAGAAAATTGAGTCCTAAAGGAGCTGAGATAACCTCATGAGGGTCCCACAGCTGATAAGTGGTAGATGGAGGATAATTTGAAATCAACTTGTCCCAAGCCCACATTCTTTACCAATCTGATATACTACCATCCTTCTGAAAACTTTTTATACCCATGTGAAATCTGATGAAAATATTTCATTTTTTTTTTCAATTTAGATTTTCCTTTTGGTTACCAAAAGCCTAAAAAAATATGCTTTATTTATTTATTGTTGGACTGAAAAAACAATTGGAATAACCATTAAAAAGTCTCCTCTGTGGTTCCTTGTTTTGAACAGGGCTGACACAACCCTCACCTCCCCCCGCCCATCTGTCACTGGTTCACTAAATCCCCGCTGAGGGTGTGTGTAGATCGGCTCTTAGCAGTCATCGAGGACTACTTGAGAAGCACATGGCTTGCCATCAGCTCAGGGACCCTTCATCAGCAATGATCTACTTGGCAGCAGTCTATTTCCCAGCCTGCAGTACTTCATGAATCAAAGATGTTCCTTTGCAATACGTTTCTTCCTAAATAGCTGATTATGGGATGCAAAATATAAAAATTATACAATTTATTCTCCCCCTAGAACAAACCTGGGTCCTGAAGTTGCTGCTTGATCTTTAGTATCACCTTCTAGTAAGCATCCATTTCTACCAGGCACCAAAGCCAATGTACAATTCAATCATATTTTATTCTTTCCTTTATGCTTCTTCCATCACTTCTGTTAATAGACATAGAGAGGATGCCTGTGCCTGCTAAATGCCAAGTGTTCACAGAGCCCGAGATAAGGATGTGAGGGCAGGTAGTTTATTTGGCAGGTGATTCCAGGAAGCAGGAATGGAGAGGTGGGATAAGTGAGAGAGAGAAGAAAGAAAAGCAAAACAAAAAAGGGTATGTAGGTTGGTAATGTGGGCATCGGGGGCCCAAACCCACTGGGAAATCTGAAAAAAAAAATTGTGAAGAACAAGGGCCAGCAAATAATATCCCTCAGGGCCAAATGTGGCCTGATTTTTGTAAATAAAAGTTTTTTTTAAAACAAATCAATTTTATTGATGCATATTAATAAAACATAAATCCATCCAAAGTGTACATGCTTGTATTTTTATTAAATCTCTAGCCTGCTGATAGAGGTTAATTTTAATAAATTATTAACTAAATATTTAGGACAGCATATATTAGAATATTTATGTTAATGCTTAAGACCTTCACATGAAAGATAATTTTTCTATACATAGTCAGCACTTACATTCTTGCCTAATTTAACTATAATGGTACAGTAAATTCTTTCTGTCTGGCAGTCCTACTATAGCTCAAAATTTCATTACTTTATTCATTCAGTGCTGTTTTAAAAAAGAATAATACTGCTCCCTAACTATATTTTTAAAATTTAGGGTTTTTTTTTGAATCAACATTTTTTAGTGAAAACTGTACTTGAATGCAAACTACCAGTACTGACCTAAATTATATCCCTTGGGCTAGATAAAAATGAAAGCTTTTATATCCTTAAGAACAACCCAAGTTTAACTTCTAAAAGAAATTTTTTACTGAGATAAAAATTAACTTTCCACCATTATAAAGCAATCAGCTAAACCAGTATGTGGGTGAGTCCAAAAAAAAAAAGATCTGGTTTCTCCAACAAATCACTGGCAATGGGGGCAGGGGAATGTGGTGATGGTTGGGACCTGTTATAGAATAAGAGAATCTTAAGAGACATAATTAGGAAACAACTAAAGCCTTTGTACTGACCCTATTTGGATCTTTATTTCAATAAACCAACTATTAAAACATTGTTGAGGAAAAAAAATGAAATAAAAAAGAAATATACTGTTGAGGTAATCAAGAAAATCTGAATATGGACCAGGTATGAGGATATTGAACAATTTTTAGGTTTGATAATGGTATGATGGTGACGGTAGCACAACACTGTGACTAATTAACACCACTGAGTTACTATCTGAACGTGATTAAAAGAGGAAATTTTAGGTGGTATATGTTACTAGAATAAAAATTTTAAAAACAAACCACCACCATAGGACTGTACAACACAGTGAACCCTAATGTAAAACATGGACTACAGTTAATAGTACAATTATAATAATATTCTCTCATCAATTGTAACAAAAGCACCACACTATTGCAAAGTGTTAATGATGAGGGTGAGTACATGGGAACTCTATTTTCTGTAAACCTACCACATTTCTAATAAAAAAATTTAAAAAAAATTTTTTAAAAGGGAAAAAAAGGATGAGTTGTATACTGAAATATGTACACAGGAAAGTTAAAAATAATTGGACAAAAATAAATTTACAATTGGGATAAAATTAGTGTACAATTATTTAATTATATTTGCATAGTACAAGAAAGGAAATATTTTAAAGCTCAATCAGCAACCTGATTTACTTGTTGCCAAGGTTTTGTTCAATTATAGTCTGACTTACCTTGCATGAATTTCGAAGTTTTTGCCTTTCCTTTTTAATGGCTTTTTTCTGGATATCTTTTTCCTTCTTTGCCAGTAAAGCTTGCTGTCTAATTTCCTCTTCTTCTTTCTCCTTAGCTAACCGTGCAGCTTCTAATTCAGCTTGTCTTTGCTTTAATGGGAATAAAATCATTAAAAAACAAAACAAAACTATAATTTCCAAATGCTCTAACCTTGTATTTTAAAAATTCAATAATGAATAAATTATAAAAAAGGTGACACACTTCAACTTATTGAAGACTGAAGGCTGACTTGGGGAAGTCAACTGGGAAAGCTCTACAAACATTTGTTAGAAAATAAGATCCCCCTCACCATCAACTGTACCAACTTATCACTAATATTCATTTAGAGTAGCACCCAATTCTCTGTTCCTTTTTTTTTTTTTTCAGGAGGTACTGGGAATTGAACCTAGAACCTCATACACATGAAGCAGGTGCTCAACCACTGAGCCACACTCGCTCCTCTGTTCCTTGATTACAGATTTTTAATAGGTCTGAAGACCAAAGATTTTATGAAGGAATAAAGTTCAACGTTAACAAATGTCATCTTACTTTTTCTTTAGCTTCTTGTTCCTTCCGTTTTGCTTCTGCTTTTGCTTTCTTCTCCGCTTCTTTCTTAGCTTTTTCTTCTTCCTTGAATTTTTTTATCCTTGGATCACAGCTATATGCATTATCTACCAGAAAAAAGGTTAATCTTTTGAATTTTTAACATACAATTAAAGAACTTAAAAAAATGAATTATACTTACCAACTAATGTTCTTATTCTGTTCATTTCTTCTTTTTTTCTTTGTGCCCTTGTTGCTCTATTTTGCTTTTCAATCCATCTCCTCTCATCACGACTATAAAACAGAAAATATTGGAAATAAACTATTGCTAATAGATACTATGACTGGAATATGTAAAATTTTATAAATTTATATTTTAAATGTCTTAGAAGGTTAAAATGCTATGTCATTACTACCACTAGTTAAAATGGGACTCTATTTCGTATTATTTTGGTTAATATTTTTCGTCATTCATACCAAAAGAATGACACAAAGGAAACTAAAACAGAACCTTGTTAGGCAACTAAAAAGAAAGGAATAATTTGCTGAACAGAGCTATAATTACAATTACATTCTATGGCAATTTCTTAAGCATTTCTTAACTCAATGACTGGTTTGACCTTGGCTTCCTTAGCCTGTGACAGGGATCTCAAAATATCAAACACTTGATTAAAAAGGATATAGAAAGACAAAATATGAAAGAATATAGATGTAGTCTATTTTTACATCAACATAAATAATGCCAAATAACCAAATAAATTACCAAAAATCCATCAATTGCTTGCATACTCACCATTCTGCTTTTTCTTTTTCTTCTTCATCTAAATAAGAAAATTCTCTCCAAGAATCAAAATTATACCTAATATAGAAAAATAAAGCCAAATCAAAGTTTTTTTTAAAAATTATTTTTAAAATTAAGTAATTCCAGCAAAGAAAAGTCCAGGACCAGATGACTTCACAGGTGCATTCCACCAAGCATTTAAAAAAGAATGAACACCAATCCTGTTTAAACTCTTCCAAAAAATTGAAGAGTAGGGAAAATTACCCAACACATTTTATGAAGCCAACATCACCCTAATACCAAAGCCAGATAAAGATACTACAAGAAAAGAAAATTACAGGCCAATCTGTCTAATAAACATAGATGCAAAAATTTTTAACAAAATACTTGCAAATCGAATCCAACAGCATATCAAAAGACTTATACATCACGACCAAGTGGGATTTATTCCTGGTATGCAAGGCTGGTTCAACATAAGAAAATCAATCATTGTAATA
Organism: Cabassous unicinctus; assembly: GCA_029593785.1. NCBI lineage: Eukaryota > Metazoa > Chordata > Mammalia > Cingulata > Chlamyphoridae > Cabassous > Cabassous unicinctus. The sequence continues at coordinate 4,772 of JAQZBX010076046.1, forward strand.
CACCACATTAACAAATTGAAGGGAAAAAACCACATGATCATCTCAATCGATGCAGAAAAGGCATTCGACAAAATCCAGCATCCTTTTTTGATAAAAACACTTCAATATTGTACTAGAAGTTCTAGCTAGGGCAATTAGACAAGAAAAAAAAATTTAAAGGCATCCGAATAGGAAAAGAGGAAGTAAAACTCTCATTGTTTGCGGATGACGTGATCCTGTACTTAGAAAATCCTGAAATCTCCACTACAACTACCTGAGCTAATAAATGAGTTCAGCAAAGTGGCAGGATACAAGATCAACACGCAAAAATCAATAATGTTTTTGTACACTAGTACTGAACAATCTGAGGAGAAAATCAGGGGAAAAATTCCATTTTCAATAGCAACAAAAAGACTCAAATACCTAGGAGTTAATTTAACCAAACAAGAACAGAACCTATATGCAGAACCTACAAAACAATGCTAAAAGAAATTCAAAAAGACCTAAACAAATGGAAACACATTCTGTGTTCATGGATTGGAAGAATAAATATTGTGAAGATGTCAATCCTACCCAAACTGATTTATAGATTCAATGCAATACCAATCAAAATCCCAACAGCTTACTTTACAGAATTAGAGAAGGCAATTACCAAATTTATTTGGAAGGGTAAGTGCACTCGAATAGCCTAAAGTATTCTAAAAAAGAAGAGTGACGTGGGAGGAATTTCGCTCCCTGATCTTGAAACATTACAAAGCTACAGTGGTCAAAACTGCATGGTACTGGCATAAAGATAGACATGACGATCAGTGGACTAGAATTGAGAACCCAGAAATAAACCTTCACCTATACAGTCAACTGGTTTTTGACAAACCTACCAAGTCCATGTTAACGGGACAAAACAGTCTCTTCAACAAAGGGTGTTGGGAGAACTGGATATCTATAACCAAAAGAATTAAAGAGGACCCTATTTCACCCCCTAAACAAGAAACAACTCGAAATGGATCAAAGATTTAAATACAAAAGCCAGGACTATGAAACTACTAGAAGAAAATGTAGTGAAACATCTTCAAGACCTTGTAGTAGGTGGTGGTTTCTTGGACCTTATACCCAAAGCATGTGCAACAAAAGAAAAAACAGATAAATGGGACCTCCTCAAAATTAAACACTTTTGTACCTCACAGGACTTTGTCAAAAAGGTGAAAGGCAGCCAACTCAATGGGAAAAAATATTTGGAAATCACATATCTGATAAGGGTTTAATATCCAGGATATATAAAGAGATGTTACAACTCAACAATAAAAAGACAAATGACCCAATTAAAAAAATGGGCAAAAGACTTGAACAGACATTTGTCCAAAGAAGAAATACAAATGACAAAAAAAAACACATGAAGAAATGCTCAACAATGAGATATCATTTTACACCTATCAGAATGGCCAGTATTAAAAAGACAGAGAACTACAAGTTTGGAGAGGATGTGGAGAGATAGGAACACTTATTCACTGTTGATGGGAATGCAGAATGGTACAACCACTGTGGAGGACTGTTTGGCAGTTTCTAAAGAAGTTGTATATAGAATTGCCACGTGACCCGGCAATACCACTGCTGGGTATATACCCAGAACTGAGACCAGTGAGACAGACACTGTGCTCACCAATGTTCATAGCAACATTATTCATGATTGCCAAAAGTTGGAAACAATCCAGGTGTCCATCAACAGATGAATGGATAAACAAACTGTGGTCTAGTCACATGATAGAATATTAAGCAGCTGTTAAGAAGAAATGAAGTCGTAAAGCATATGACAACATGGATGAATGTGGAGGACATTATGTTGAGCGAAGCAAGCCAGATACAAAAGGACAAATACTGTATGAATGTGTTACTATGAGCCAAATATATTGTATAACATATTGACTCAAATTTTTTTAATATGTATCCAGTATATTTAATTGAGAAATGTATATACTTATTCATCTGTGTTTACTTTTTAGTTTTTAATTGTTTATATTTTCAATTATTAAATGTACAAAATAAAGTTAAAAAAAAAAAAAAAATTAAGCTAGAGGGAAGTGGATGTGGCTCAAGTGACTGGGTTCCCATCTACCATATAGGAGGTCCAGGGTTCAAGTCCCGGGGCCTCCTGGTGAAAAGCAACCTGGCCCACAAGGTGAGCTGGCCCGCGCAGGAGTGCTGGCCCACACGGAGAATTGGCGCAGCAAGATGACGCAACAAAAAGAGACACAGAAGAGAGACAATAAGAGACTCAGCAGACCAGGGAGGTGAAGTGGCACAAGAGACTGAGTGCCTCTCTCCACTCCGGAAGGTCCCAGGATAGATTCCCGTTGCTGCTGGAGAAGCACACACAGAGAGCAGACAGTGAGTGCAAAAACAACAGGGGGAAAGGGGGGCGGGGATGGATAAATAAATCAGTAAATCTTTAAAAAAAGAAAAACAAGACAGCCTAATAATTAAAAATTCATATGCACTGAACAGCAGTGCCCAAAAATATATGAAGCACATATTGATGGATTTGAAGGGAGAAATAGACATGTCTACATTAATAGTAGATTTCAACACACCACTTTCAATAATGGATAGAACATCTAGACAGAAGATTACTAAGGACATGGAAGTCTTGAAAAATACTGGACCCAATGAAACCTAACAGACATATACAGAATATTTCACACAACAACAGAATACATATTATTCTCTAGTGCATATATATCATTCTCCAGGATAGACCATATATTGACAAAACAAGTGTCAACACATTTTATAAAACTGAAATCATACAATGCATCTTCTCTGACCTCAATGGAATAAAACTAGAAATCAGTAACACAGGGAAAACTGGAAAATTCATAAATATGTGGAAATCAAACAATACACTGTTAAACAATGGGTCAAAGAAGAAATCACAATGGAAATTAGGAAATATCTTGAAAGGAATGAAAACAAAACCACAACATACCAAAACTTATGGGAATGCAGCAAAGGCAGTGCTGACAGGGAAATTTATAGCGCTAAATGCCAATATTAAAAAAGATCCCAAATCAGAGAACAAATGCCACACCTGGAGGAACTAGAGAAAGAAAAGCAAACTAAACCCAAAGCATGCAGTAGGAAGTAAACCAGAAATGAAGGGGAGGCATTACTATTGACCCCAGAGAAATAAAAAGGATTATAAGAACAACTGTACGCCAACAAATTAGATGAACCCAGATGAAATGGACAAATTCCTAGAAACACACAAATTACCTACATCAACTCAGGAAGAGTTAGAAAATCTCAACAGATCAATATAAGGAAAGACATTGAATCAGTCATCAAAAACCTCCCAAAAAACACAAGTCCAGGACAGGATGGCTTCACAGATGAATTTTACCAAACATTCCAAGAAGAATTAACACTGATACCACCTAAAACTCTTACAAAAAATTATAAGAGGAGGGAACACTCCCTAACATTCTATGAGGCCAACATCACCTTAATACCAAAGCCAGAAAAAGATACCTCAAGAAAAGAAAATCACAGATCAATATTCCTTATGAATACAGAGGCAAAAATCCTCATCAAATCCAACAGCACATTAAAAGAATTCTATACCATGATCAAGTGGGATTTACTCCAGGTATGCAAGGGTGATTCAACCTAAGAAAATCAATTAATGTAATACACCACATTAACACAAGGAAGGGAAAAAACCCTCATGATCATCTCAATTGACATAGAAAATGCACTTGACAAAATCCAGCACCCTCAATTAACCTATGAACAGTCAATCAAATGGTTATTGAATATAATATCCTCTTTGGAAAAAAAAGACAACATCATACAGACAGGGTCTTCACTTACCAGAAGGAATAAAATGCATCTACATCTTCAAATGATGAATTCATATCACCAAGTTTAGGAACATTTTTCTTATTTGACCACCTGAAATAGTAAAAGAAAAATTCAATTTAAAGAGTTTGTACATAAGTTTAACAACCTAATTTGTGTTTTTTACTAAATGTGCTGAAAAATGTCCTCCTCTACAACCTCTAACTAAAAAATGGATCTGGAAGGTCAGCAGTGGTGTGCTGAACAATACAGGTGCAATAAAACAGAGGACAAGGGTGGACTGGGGTGGGGGCAGAAAACAATGGCACAGTGTTCTAACCATCAGGCTATGTTTGGTTCTATAAAATACAAGCTTATAGCAGCTGACTTGCTGGCTAAGGAAAAGCAGGAGATGGCTCCTTCTTTCAAGCTCAATTTCTACTGGCTTCTAAACAGGAAGCACAGAAGCAATGTGTAAGCCCAAGTCTTTTAAAAAATGTTAAGACTCAGAAAAGAGAACAGATTTCCACCCCCACCTACCCCCGAGTCAGACTTCCTCTCCACTCAGCCCTTCATTTAGCATTCTGAAATGATCCTGAGGCTGCTACTGAGCCATTTTTCCCATTCTACAAAACTACTCCACAAAAAAAATATAATACACTTACATAAAATAAATGTGAGGGAAAAGGATGGAGAAATATTAGTCTGCACCAAACCTCTGATAAAAGCGGTTCTCAAATTTGGCTGCATAACAGAATCACCTGGCAAGCATTTAAAAACCCTATTCATACTCAAAACCAATTAAATCAGAATTTCTGGGAGTGAGATCCAGGCATCAGGTTTTCAAGCTCTCCAGATAATTATAATGTACAGTCTAAGAAAACTTTCTAGAGCAGAGGGAATCAAACATGTGGAATAATACTGGTATACAGTATTAAAAACTGACTTTAATGAAAGAAATGATATATGCTTTATGCTTAAATAGAAATCTTTATCAGAAAAGCCTTATGATAATCAGATGCCCAAATAGAACAAACACTTTTCTCAATTGAAAAGTAGTAGTAGTAGTAGTAGTAGTATTTGGCCCAGTACTCATTAATAAAGGGGAAACAAAAAGACAGGAAATTATTGTCACCTAGGTATCACTATTACACTACATAAAGTCAGCTATTGTTCCTTCTCCCAAAGGAAATTTAAAACAAAGAAAAATATCCATGAGTTCTATAGGAATCTCAGTACAGAAAAGTAGAACTTCTGTCTACAGAGCAAAATAAATGAGAACAGAAATTTCTCCAAAGGGGCTCAATGCTGTAGAGAAGGAAGAGGAGGAAGAAACTGGAAAGTTTCTAAGGAAAACAAAACTATTATCAGAGGGGGAAAAAAAGCAGAAACTGGGAGGACTATAAGAAGGCAAGAACATTATAATCAAAAGGTGACGTCTTAACTCACCTGGAATTCCTTTCAAACACTGGGGAAAACACTTCGAAGAAATTGTCCTTTGCCTCACTTTTGGAAGGAACTGAGTTATCAAAAGTAGGATCTACACTGTTAAATGCTCGTCTTTTCACTGGATCAGACAACATTTCATAAGCTGAGGAAAAAAAAAACTACAATGTCACATCACCCTGACTCTATACAATTTTTTCCTGTGGCAAAACAAATATCCATTTAAAAAATTACTAATTTTCATATTTAAAAATTGGGTGTGTTTGTGGGGTGGCAAGGATTTAATTTAGGTAGTTACAGTTACCTACTGGACAGCACTGTTGGATATAATCAGATTTAACAACTAGGAAAAGTACACCTTCTGGTAGACAAATGACAAAACAATAGTTAAATACTCACCCCTTAAGAAAGCAGATGACTGGGGAAAAACAATAGCTAGAAAATTAACTGTTAGATGCCAAGGCTATAAAGCATCAAAGGATCTTGGACTCCTGAGCACTATATAACAGTGGGCAAATAAGAGTAATAAGAGTGGGCCAATCAAGAGTAAAAAGGTATATACACAACTTTTTAAAAACCAGCATCAAAATGTAAAATCACATTTAATTAAAACAATTAGAAATTGTGGTTACCTATATTAATTTGCTTAATGAGGAAATGACTAGGTAAATAGCAATAAACAGTTGTGGATTACGTACTATGACATAACCAACTTCTTGATTTAAATTAGCAAAATATCTGGGGAACATTTTAATCCCACAAAGCATTTGAAATGGAAAAAGGATGGAGGAAATATTAGGTTGCACCAAATCCCCAATGAAATTGGCTTAGTATTCGCGTTATTAAAAATAACACTTGCATGACTTAACTTTAGGACAAGATTCCATAAGGAGTGAAGCTCTAGGGAGATTACTAGAAATAACCTGATGCAACAAAAATGCTTTAAAATGTTCTGATAGAGTTTAAATGAACTTCACACAGTATACAAAGGAAACCAACTCCAGTCACTAATAAATAAAAATTACTGTTAGAAATTCTAAAAGAATTAGAATTAGAAAATCTAAAGTATTTTCTTACCTTTAGTTATGCAAGTAAAATAGTCATTATCCCCTTCTTTTATTGGTTCACCAGCTGCTTTCCGTTTGTCTGGGTGATGTTTTAAAACCATTGCTTTATCTACAAAATGAGTCAGATTAAATAATAAATGATAGGGAACTACTTCTATACGTCTTCAGAATTCTATTTATCAAAAAGAAATGGGTGTTAAATAGTATTTAATGCACTTTCACCATTTACTTGTGAAGTCACATAGATTTAATAATATCTAAGCTATAAATAGATTTAGCATGTTAATATATTTAAGTTGGATTCCTGAGAGAAACCTGACTTATTCATGAGAATTATTCTTTTAAGGTAGTGCTAAATTCAATTTGCCAGGTTTTCATATTGGTATTACACTAATATCACAAAATGAATTCTTCTAAAACAGTTTACATTCAACACGAGAATTTGCACTTGAGAAACAACACTTGAGAAAACATCTAGGACTAATTTTTAGGAGATAATTCTTTGATAACTTTTACAACTTCTTCCTTAATTTCAGAGAGTCATTTTTAACAAAATTTTCAAATTCACTTGCATATAATAGTGAGTTCAATTAAAAATATCTTCTATAATGGTTTTCTTTTTTTTTTTATTTTATTTTATTTCATCCTTTGTGTATTTCACTATATTTTACTTTTTATAAAACCCATTTTGGGATATTGTTTTCTCTCTTCTATTTTTTCCTCCATCTTCCTTAAGTGCTATTCTTTTAAAAAGTTTGAATAGAATGTCTACTTTATTTTTTCCCCTTTTTAAAAAAAAGTACTATAATAGTTTAAGGCAAGTGAATTTACTTATGGCTGCCATCCCTTAAGTTTTGATAAGCTGTGATATTATTTTCACAATAAGATTCTATTAACACAATATTTATTTCCACCTGGTCCAAAAGAATATATTTAATTTTCCAAGTGATTGTTTTTGTTTGTTTAATCATCTATTTTATTAAACTGAGATAAAATTTACCTAGAATAAAATGCTCAGATTTTAAGTATTCAGTTTGATGAGTTTTGACAACTGTATACACCCAAGCAACTACCACCCAAAAGAAAGTATAGACCAATTTCATCAACCACAGTTTTCTGGTACCTTTCTCTGTCAACTCCCACCCCCCACCAACTGGGACAATCATGTTCTGATTTGTGTCACCATTATTAGTTTTGCATGTTCTTGCACTTCAAGTAAATGGAAGCATACAGTAAGTCTTTGTGTCTGGCTTCTTTTGCAAAACATAATGTTTTGAGATTCATCCATGTTCTTACTTGTATCAGTAATTTGTTTCTTTTTTACTGCTAAGTAGTAATCCATTGTATGAATAAATAGCCATTTGTTTACTCATTCTCCTGCTGTTGAACATTTGAGTCTTCTCCAGTTATTAGCTATTATGAATAAGGCTGCTAAAAATATTTTTGTACAAATCTTTTTATGGGCATATTAAATTTAATCATTTTTACATATATTGCAAGGGACCAGAAACTGCCAAATACATGTTTGTGTGTGTGTGTGTGGTCCGAGATTTTTCTTATAATTAAGTGTATTTATTTTCATTATCAGTTTCTCCACTAACACTTGAGATGAGGCACTTTCTGTAAGGTACTCTATCTGCTTTAAGCAGAAAAGAAATTCATTAAAGGTTATTTGAGGCAGCTCACACGAATCTCTGTGAGAGCCGGATTATCAGGACTCAAGGCTATGTAGCCAGGATCAATAATCAATCACACAGGACAGTTTGGAGATGTGACAATCACACTACTGTTGAGCACAAGCACTTTAGCTCACACTGCAGATGATGAGACTACTACCACTGCCAGGGCCGCCAGTGAAAGCTTGAAGTTTCTCTTAGCAGTGCTCTTCCACCCCTGCCAGCAAAATGGATTCTGCACAGCACATCCTAACCTTACATTGTTCTCCTCTGAATTGCAAGTGCATGATAATTAGTGAAACTTAGGTCACATGCCCACGAACATTCTTAATCTCAAGACACAAATCTCTTCATTAATCAGGAAAGTTTTCTTATTTATTTGCAATTACTGTTATAGTTGTTCCGACTTCTGCAGGGAAATCAAGTATCTTTTTATTCATTCCCTTTGAATCTTGGGAATATTTCTCAAGTCTGTTCTATTTTATTGTGTTTTCTAATTGCAAGTCAGCCTTTGTAATTTTAAATTCTGCCTCATGTTTTTAGTTTCCAGACAATCCCTACTTACTTCTCCCTAGTCTTTCTGCACTGCCTACCAGCACTCCTAATTCATTGTTTTCCTATCTCACTGACGTGTAGATAGTTGTTAAGTTTTCTTTTGAACTTTATGATAAATTAGGTCTGAGAGAGGCAATGTCTTCAATTCTTTGCTGTATAGTCTCCTTTTAAGCTGTGCTATTTTTCCTCCACATTGACTTTTCTGCATCTTCAGTCACCCAAGTATCTTAGGGGTTTCTGATATTGTCCTCTATCCCTGGAAGGGCATAGGATGTAACCCAATTTCTAAAATAAAGGGGCCCAAAGAACATCTTCAGTTTGAAAAAGATACAAGGGTAATTTGGGAACAGTTGTTAATATGTTTACTGACATTTCAGACATCCCTCTTTTTTCCACCCCAATCAAAGAAAATTTCTGAAGTGTTTTGAGGATATTTTAGCAAAGGGGCTTTTATTGTACATTCATATTGCTTTCATTATAAAAAGCACCTAAATATAATTTTTAAAAAGCTTGATATGAAACAATTTTTAGTTTACAAATATCACAACTATTTTAAGCTAAAATTATTAGAATAAAAAAGTCAAATTACCAAAAACTTTATTTCCAAGCAAAGAACAACAAACCTACAGGCATCATTTGCCATTGTGGCAACTTTTACTTCAAGAACAAAATTATGTAATGTATATTTAAATACCAGTTTATCTGGATCTATCATTCAACTTTTATAGTAATTTGTTTTTTTCTGATAATGCAGATAAGAAAAAATAAAAAGATGAGCGGGTGCGCCGCCAGGCCCCGCGAGTGGGTTTGCCATTAGGCCCCATGCACAGGCTCGCTACCAGGCCCCACGAGTGGGTGAGACCCCCGGGCCCCGTGCGTGGGTGCACCATCAGGCCCCACGAGCCATGCAGCAAGATGACGATGTAACAGGAGAGTGACACATGGGAGAGCCAAGACAAGACATGCCAAAAAACCCGGAATTAAGGTGGCACAGGCGGTAGGACGCCTCTCTCCCACATTGGAGGTTCCGAGGATGGAATCCCAGTGAAGACAGGAGGAGAAGGATGAGAAGAGAGGGCAGGAAACGGACACAGAGAGTTGCCCAGCAAATGGACACAAAAACAGCAAAAACGGGGAGGGGGGTGGTGGTGTAAAAAATGGGTAACAGTAAAT
>JAQZBX010076048.1:0-14504 GCA_029593785.1 Cabassous unicinctus
ATTCCTACCAACCGTCTCTTCAAAGCAATCCAGGCCTTTTCTAGCAAGCATCTCATAATCCCCTCCCCACCCCCACCCCCCAAAAAATACCCCTTACACATTTATAAAACCATTCCAGCATTTTGGTAATTGCATCAGACTGTACCCCTCTCCTGGTATCACATTCTGTATTAGTCAGCCAAAAGGGGTGATAATGCAAAGTACCAGAAATCTGTTGGCTTTTACAAAGGATATATATGTAGGGTAAAAGCTTACAGTTCCCAGGCCCTAAAGAGTCCAACTCAGGTTACTTCCTAACCCAAGTCTGTTGCCACGAGTTGAAGCAAGATTGGCGGGTGACTTCTGCCTGGTCTCTCGAGTCTTAGCTGCTCAGCTGGCTTTGTGCTTTTTGGCTGCAAACTATCAGGTGAATGACTCCTCGCTCCCCCAGGGCCGCAGGATCAAAATTCTCTCCTCTTCCATGTCTATGGAGCTCTTCCCCTTTTCTCGTGTATCTTTTCTGTGTGTCTTCTTGAGTGAGTGTGCATTTATATAGCCCACCAAGGGGGCAGGGACTTAATCTGAGTTATACCCTACTGATACAGTTGACTCAAAGCACTAACCTTGACATAATTGAATCAAAGATAACACAGCTGAATCTAATATAATCAAAGGGACTCACGCCCAAAGGAACAGACCAGTTTATAGACATTATCTCTCTTTTTGGAATTCATAAATAATCTCAATTTGGGAAACGCGCATAAAAGAGTTAACAGGGCAGGTCTGAGACTGCTCTCCTTAGAAAGGCCTGCTTGCAAGTTTTTCCTTTAGCTGGCTTTGGAGAACTTGGATTTCCATAGGATACCCATCATTCCCTGATAATAGTGGCTCACTGTATCTAAAGCATTTGTATATTGTAGTTTATACTAAGCATCTGCTTTATTTCTGGGACTGTGGAATTTTGGTACAAGATGATCATGACCAGTCACAATAAAACCTTGGGATCTGAGTCTCTAAGGAGCTTCCCCGGTAGACATGTCACAATTCATTGCTGGCGGAATCAAGTGAATCCCGTGTGGCTTCACAAGGAAAGGACTCATTAAAGGTTGTGCCTACTTTTCCCTGTACATCACCCTTGAGCCTTTTTTCTCTGCTGGTTTTGTATTTGCAGCCGTTCAGTGTAATAAATCATAGCCATGAGTACAACTATATTCTGAGCCCTCTGATCCTCCTAGTGATTCACCATACTTGTGGTCTTGGGGATTCCTGACATAGGAGAGAACTGCCATCTTAACAATAGGAGTCTTCCAATCTATTCACGTGGAAGTTCTCACCATTTATTTACATCTTGTTTGATTTTCCTCAGTAATGTCTTGTTTTCAGCGTACCAGTTCTGCATTTCTTTTATTAAATGAATTCACAACTGTTTTATTATTTTGATGCTACTGCAAATGGAATTGTTTTCTTAATTTCATTTTTTTGGATAATAAACTGCTATTATCTAGTACAAGTCATTTTTCTATTATGTGATTTTGCTTAACTCATTTGTTCAAACAGGTGCTATGTTTTGTTTTGTTACTTTTCATTTTAGTACATACATACAACTCAAAATTACCGTTTTATCCACTTTTAAGTGTACAATTCAGTGATATTAATTATATTCACATAGCATGTTACGGTCACCAATATCCATTATCCAAATTATTTTATTACCATAATCAGAAACTCTGCACCCATTAAGCAATGGCTCCCCATTTCCCTCAAATTTTTTGATGGATTCCTTAGTATTATGTCTATGATTAGAATTTTACTTCTTCCCTTCCAAACTGGATACCTTTTACTTCTTTTTTTACTTTCTAGAAGTCTCCAGCACAATATTTAATAGAAGTGGTGAGGACTGACATCTTTGCTTCGTTTCTCATCTTAGAGGGAAAAGTACTGAGACTTCAATTAATCATGATATATGAATTTCATAGATGCTCTTTATCAGGCTGAGGAAGTTTCATCTATTTCAAGTTTGTTAATAATTTTTGGCATTATTAGCTGTTGCATTTGTTTTATTATTTTTCTGCATCTCTGGAGGTGATTGCATGCCTCTGATCTTTATTTTATTAATAAGGTGTGCTACATTGATTGATTTTGAATGTTAAACAAGTCTTTTATTACATGATAAATCCCTCCTGGTCATAATGGACAATCCTTATTATATGTTTCTAGATTCCCTTCACTAATTTGTTTTAGGATTTTTACATCTATATGTACGAGGGTTATTGGTCTATATTTTCTTTCCTTAGAATCAGGGTGGTACTGTCCTCATAGAATGAGTTCAGATGTGTTTCTTTTTATATTGGCTGGAAGAGAACTGGGAGCATTCATAACATTTCTTCTTTAAATATTTGATAGATTTGACCAGTGAAGCCGTCTAGATATGGGTTTTTTTTGGGGGGGGAGAAGACATTAAATTACTAATCCTTTTCGTAACTTGTGTAGGTCTTATTAGATTTTCTATTTCTTCTTTAGAAGGTGTTGGTAATTTGTGTCTTTATAGGAATTTGTCCCATTCATCTAAAATTGTCAAATTTTCTGAGATACAGAAGGCTGTCATATGTCCTTAAAATCCTTTACAATTCTGCAATGTCAATAGTGATGCCCCCACTTTATTCCTAATTTTTGGTGATCTATGACTTCTCCCTCTGTTTTTCTTAGTCTTTGTATATTGCTACCAACTTTTTACTTCATTGACTTCTTCTCCATTTTGTATTATTTCCTTCCTTAGACTTACTTTGCCCTTCTTTTTCCAAATTTATAAGGTAGAAGCTTAGATTATTGATTTGAGACATTTAAGGCTAGAAATTTCCTTCTAAGTACTGATTTACCTGCATGACATAATTTCGATATGTTGTTTTCAGTTTCTATTTAGTTCAAAATAATTTTTGATGCTTCTTGTGAGTTATTCTTTGACATATTCATTTTTGATAAATCTGTTATTCATAAACAATTTCGGATTTCCAAAATTTCCTTCTTTGTTTAAATCTAATTTAATTTTGTTGTGTACAGAAAACAAAATTTTATGACTTGAAACTTTTAAAATATATTGTGACTAGTTTTCTGCTGTTGGTGGTTAGACTGTTCTTTAGATCTCAATTAGATCAGGTTGTTAGATACTTTGGGTCAAGCATTCAATATCCTTGAGGATTTTCAGTCTGATTATGAGAAACACTAAGCCAGAGGACCCAATGAACCTACACCTAGAGCCTGACCCCACAAAACTGAGAGAAAAGTGTTTATTGTAAGTTTGGGAGTATTTTTTAAGGCAGTGCTAGATAACTCTTACTCTGGTAAATCACATTGTAAAAATGAAGAACTCACTTGCAATATGAATAGCAGTACCGTTAATTTACCAACAGATTGCTATAACCTTATATAGTCAGGACTTTACTTTCCTCTCTGACTCCCTTTGAATTCTCCCAGAAAACAGAGCTTGAGGAAAAAAATATATCCTAATGATTTATTAGAGCTTTGAAGCCCAAGGAAACATACATAAGTTGGTTGATTGCCAAGTTGGCCAAAACTTTACCCAAAATCATATGTGGCTTTTCTGTTGGAGGGGGCAGGGCAAGGGGGTAGTGTCAGGTGGCCTGCAGAAAGAGTATAAGAAAAAATGCATCTCCAAAAAATCCCTCATTAGAATTGAGCAGAAATACTTGACCAAGCAGTCACCTAGACTGAATACAATAGACATTCTCTGCACTATACAATAGCAAATCTGTTGGTGAATTAGAGGTTGATAATCATATTGCAAGTAAGTTCCTCATTTTTACAGTGCAATGTACCAGAGGTTTCTTTCAGTGCCTTTAAAACAGGAGGCAGTTCACAAAATGTTTTAATTACCAACTACACTTTAGAAGCATGTATAAAAGTCACCTTGTGAAATATGCTTTGACTTGGCATTTCTAATGCAGAAATGCCTTGAAAATAAATGTTAGACACCTTTTTGTTTCTATCAATAGTACTGAGCAGATAAATATGGATGAACAATTCTGGAGAGTCACATAACCTAGGTCCAGTACACTATCTTACTCCATATTAGTCATTAAATTTGAGCAAAACAGGCCATTATTCTTCATCTATGCATATCGCATTCTTGAGATCTATTTCTTTACCCTTTGTCTGCATTCTCTAGGACAATTTTTCTTCTTGTCATTCAGGTATCAGTTCAAATGTCACCCATCAAAAAGGCATTCCGTATTTATTCTGGCTAACTCCCTTCCTCACTCTTTATTCCCTTAGCTTATTTTATTTAGTTAGTTTTATTATCTTATCACTATCAGGAATTACGTTGTTTAATGTTTGTTTATTTACATGTTCATTTTCTGTTATACTCCTCCCCCATCAAAAGTGTCTGACACTAAAATATTTTCTCAAAGAAGAAATGATTAGACAACTTACAAGCTGCAAGCCAACTGTAAATGCACAGTTTACAACTGAGCCACAGAAATTCTGATATTTCCTAAATTTAGTGTAGATTTTATGTTTAAATTGCAAAGTTAGTTTATATGTAATCAACAATGATTTCATCCACCTTACATTTTATTTCCCTTAATTCCTATCTTACGACGCTCTTAATACTTAGAAACCAAACCTTATAATTTTTGAGAATGGCAATGTGGTAGTTTGAGGCTTTTATGAACCCTAAAAAAATCATGTCTTTACTGCTGACCCATTCCTGTGGGTATGAACTTATTTTAGGTGTGACATTTTGATTAGGTTACTTCAGTTGCAGTATGGTCCAGGATGGGTCTTAATCCTCTTACTGGAGTCCGTTAAAAAGGGGATGAATGTGGAGAGACCGACAGAGAGAAAGCCACGGGAGATGAGAGAAAGTCATAGGCGCAAAGAGAGAAAGCTGGAAGGCCGATGCTGAAGCAACAAAACCCAGAGAGAAGGGATAGACCAGCAGACACCACCATGTGCCTTGTTATATGACAGAGGAGTCCAGGATCTCTGGCAGGTGGTCTCTGGGGAGAAAGTATTGCCTGATGATGCCTTGATTTGGACACTTTCATGGCCTCAGGACTATAAGCTCACAAGTTAATAAATCCCCATAGTAAAGTCAACCCATTTCTGGTATACTGCATTTCAGCAACCTAGCAAACTAAAACACTTTCCCAAAATTGCGTCTAAATCCTATAATATTGCAATTGTTAAACATCTTATTCTCCAATCATACAGATATTTGTCATTTACCTTGATAAAGAGTTCATGTATTTTTTCCTTAGGATTCCAGTGAATTTTGCTGGGTATGGGGAAATTATTAAGGAATTCTTTAAATGTTGTCTTTACAGAAGGATTGAATGGTTGTAACAATAACTGAATTAATCACAAAGGACAGAAAGCTTTACCAAAAGATAGTGAAGTGAATTTAGCCAAAGAGAGAACTAAGGGAGGTGGGGTGTGAAGAGAATAAGCCCTTAAGAGGGTTACCCCAGATATGAGTTGAATCATGGAGGGTACATAGAAACATTTGTAATGGTGCATAGAAATGGGAAGTCAAGTGAAGAGAGAAGAATCAGGCATTACATAAATGAGATTACAGGATAGGATGGATTATTGAATGGATTTAAATGTGAGAGTAGGTCCAATGTTGCTTGAATATAATATAGTGGAAAGGACTATTGTATGCATATACTTTCTATCTCCTAGAAACAAGTATTTAAAGCAATTTAATGCTAAAATTTTCTAAAATAACAGATTGCCTCTTACCTTGCAATCTTGTGTGCAGCATTCTCCAGAACCACAGACCACTTTACCTTTAAATGAACATGACCTAGGATCACAGCATTTTTTGTGTGTGCAATTCTGTGAACAAATATTAAGTGTTATCTAATCATGTATGATTAGATACCATCAAATAAAACTACAATAATTTCCTTACAAAGTATAAAGATTTTCTTAAATTCATAGTTTCAGCAATCCCATTTTTATATGGAATTTGAAAAATTAATGTATCTCATTCAATGGTTTGCAAAGGAAAATTATTGTTTCACTACATTCCATATATTTTGAATAATATTAATATACTCTATGGAGCCAAAACTGTGAGTAAATAACTATTAAATACTTTATTAACTACCATTTTCTTTAAACATTTTCTTATATTTTAAAAATTAATAATAATAAAATATTAATAAATTAATAAATTATACCAGCCAAATCTATCTACATATAGAGCTCAAAATTAAATAATCCCAGGAGTTGTTCCTAAAATCATAATGTTTTCTACACCTGCTCATTTTCTTAATGTCGCCAACCTCACTTTCTTGAAAGAAATTAAAAAACAGGAATTCTACAACCGAACCATTCAATAAGTAACCACTAGACTCATGTGGCTATTTAATATTTTAATTTAATAACTAAATTAAAATTTTATTTTTATGAGCTACATTTCAACTGCTAAATAACCACATTTGACTAATGACGACTGTGTTGGATAGCAAAGAATATTTCCATTATCACAGAAAGTTCTATGGGACAGCACTGCCCTAGAGAATTCAATAAATGGATGCTTAATTTAGTAAATGGATTTTATTTATCTTTTGAATTAATTATATAATTTTACCTTTTTTTTACTATGGCAAATTAGACTGACATCATCAAATATTAAATTAAGCTTACATTGCTGAGATAACCCCAGACTTACCTTATTAATATTTGTTTACGATTTCTGAATCTAGATTCATGAGTGAGTCTGACCTCTCATGTTCCTTTCTTGTAATGCTCATCAAATTTTTTTGTATCAAGGTTACACTAGCTTCATAAAATGAATTGGGAATTGTTTTGGGAAAAATGTTATTAATATCTTCTTCAATATTTAGTTATAATTCATCAGAGGAGCCATCTGGACCAGAGGTCTTTGTGAGAAGTTTTCAAAATATGGACTCAACTATTTTAATAGTTATAATAACATTCATATTTTCTGTTACTTCTTTGGGACAGTGCTTGCAAGCCTTACCATTCTATTAATTTTTTGCTTTCTTTAAATATTCCTATTTATTTATATAAAACTTTTTATCATATCTCTTTAGCTTTATCTAGCTACAGGATCTGGGTTATGTTCTCTTTTTCAATTTTGGCTATTTATGCTTTTTCTTATTTTTATTTTATCAGTATTGTTAGAGGTTTTTTGTTTTTTCATTTTATAAGTCCTTCTAAAGAGCCAGATTTTCCCTTCTAGCCATTCTATTATATAAGAGGTGCTTATTTCATTAATTTTTGCTCCTATCTTTATTGTTTCTGTCCCCTATTCTCATTGAGTTTAATTTGCTTTTCTTCTAAGATCTTGAATGGAT
This sequence comes from Cabassous unicinctus, assembly GCA_029593785.1. NCBI lineage: Eukaryota > Metazoa > Chordata > Mammalia > Cingulata > Chlamyphoridae > Cabassous > Cabassous unicinctus. The sequence continues at coordinate 7,329 of JAQZBX010076048.1, forward strand.
GCTTAGCTCTTTTGTCTTTATGTCTCTCTCCTTTTCTATTGTATCATTTCAAGGTAATAAATTTAATTGAAGTGTGGTTGTAGATATATACTGATATGTTTTGATACATCTAATTTTTATTGTGATTTCTATGACCCACGGGCAATTGAGAAGTATATTTTTTACTTTGAAAATATTGTGGATATTCTAGCTACCTTGGTATTAATTTATAGCTTATTTATAGCTTAATTTCAATGTTGTAAGTAAATATACTACTTAATCCTTTGTAATTTGTCATGACTAGCTTGGACATTTTTCGTAATTATGTGCTTAAAAATAAGATGACAGTGTAGTCTGTCCTGCTAAACATTTCCCCTTCTAAACAGCAAAATCAAAAACTCTGGAAGATGATTGAGACTAGAGGACAACTCAATGAACACTGAATTGGGGGAGGAGGGATACACCTAAAAATAGTAGGAGAGCAACAGGACAAATCACCGGTCTGGGTTCCTCTGCTATGCTCAGACTCATTGCAGTGGCTCCTTAACTCAAGCACAATCCATTGCAAGTCCCTGATGACTGATCCACCAACAGTGACAGTTTGATAGATCACACATTCATATGCATGTCCTGAGGCCCCATAGACCCAGGGCAGTGGTTTGGTGATCCATTCATTCACATTGAGAAGGGTGCCCTAAAAGTCAGACTGACTCAGGGTAGTGCTTGGGCCCCTAGGGTCTGATTACTGGTACACATAAACAAAATCATTGGGTGTTTTTGTACATTGCCCCTCTTCTGAATCCATGGAAGACAGACTCAGGATACAGTCTATGTCCACTATGTCTGGGGCAGAAGGGCTGCCCAGAAAGTGAAAGGTGAGCCACTGAATGGCAGCATGGATCCAGAGCTGAAAGCTGTACTAAAAAGGTAGACCAGAGTATAGCTAAGTTAAACACAGTTTCCAGGGAGGATATACTGTATTAAAAAAAAGAAAAAAAAGAAAAAAAAGTATAGCCCAGTACTATGGGAGGAGTAGCTAAAAAGTGTTAAAAGAAGAAAACCTTCCCTGGAAGGGAATCATTGTATATGGAATTTTAACTTTTACTTCATTTACCATTTATTTGTTGTTTATACAGAAATGCAGCTGGCTTTTGTCACCCAGAATCCAGTGACTTACAAAATTCACTAATTAGTATTAGAAGCTTATTTGGAGATTTCTTAAGGTTCTCTATTCCTGTGGCTATGTTGAGTTTAATTAAAGTCAGTTTTACTTCTTCCTTTCCAATCATTATGTTTCTTTTTCTTGCCTTATTGCAATGGCTACTGAATCCAGTAAAATGCTGAATGCAAATGCTGAGAGTGAACATGTTTTCCTTACTCTGGATACTAGGGGAAAAACTTGAGATTTTTTTTACCAGTAAGTATGATATTAGTTGTAAGTTTTTCATAGATTTACTTTAGTAGAGTGAGGACGTTCTCTATTTGTAGAGAGTTGAGAAACTTTATCATGAATTTGTGCTAAATTTTCTCAAATGATTCTCAATCTATTTTGTTAATATGGTGAATTACATTATTTTCAAATGTTAAAAAAAACTTGTATTCCTGGAATAAACTTCACATGATCAGGAAGTATTACTGTTCATAAGGGATATTGGTATGATTTTATTTTCTTATTATATCTTATCTGGTTTTGGCTTCAAATCAATACTCACTTCATGAAATGAATTGCAAAATGTTTCCTATCTATTTTTTTGAGAATACTCATGTATGATTTATAGTATTTCTTCTTTATATGTTTTATAAAATTTACTAATTTGTTGTGAAAAATATTTTCATTACAAATTTAATTTCTTTACATATACAGCTATTCAGATTTTCTCTTCTTATATCAGTCATGATAATTTGTATCTTTCTAGAAATTTGCCCATTTCATCAAAATTTCCAGACTTATTGATGTAAATTTGTTTTAATAACCCCTTATTATTTTTAATGTGTGTAGGATCTGTAGTAATGCGCCCTCTTCTATCCCTGCTATTGGTATTCTATTTAAAAAACGACAACCAAAAAACACTCACTAGCCAACCTGGGAAGGTGCCCTTAATGCACATTAGAAGGGCTGATTTAGTGAAATGGGGCCTTGATCAACAGGATGGAGACATCTAAGTGGCTGTTGCCAATTTATTTCCTCTTGGTCTTGAATGTTAATGCCAGTAAGTGTGGGCATAGTACTTATTATGAATGTAAGCAGGCCACATTCCAGATAACACTGGGAGATATACTAAAAGGACATCACTTTATAGGAAACTCACACGTATTTCCTTTAAATTGATTTAAATCATTTTCATTGATTTATACTTTCAGCTTTTTTATTCCTGCCTTCTTTTTTGTCATCATTTGGGAGAACTGCTGTAACAAAGTATCACAGATCTGTTGGCTTAAATAACAGTAATTTATTGTTTCAAAATTTTACAGGCTAGAAGTCTAAAATCAAGGTGCAATAGGACCATGCTTTCTCTGAAATCTGCAATATTCTGGTGATAGCTTGTCAGCAATCCACAACTCAATCTCTGCCTCTATCTCATGGCCATCTACCTCCTCCTCCTCCTCCGACATGTTCAGTATTCTCTGCTTGTAAGGGTCTCAGTCATACTTTATTAAGGCCTATCCTGATTCAGTTTGGTCTTACCTTAACTAATAACACTTTAAAAAAATCCTATTTACAAATTTATCCATATTCACAGGACTAGAGAGAGGTTAGGACTTACACATGTCTTTGAGGAGGACACGATTTAATCCATATTTATTTTGGGTTTAATTTGAATGAAATTTTAGTTCTCTAAAGTAGCATTCTAGGTCATTGATTTAAGACCTTTCTTCTTCTCTAACAAAGGCATTTAAAGCTATAATTATCCTCAAAGCACTGATTTAGCTGAATCTCACAAATTGTGATATGTCATATTTTAATTGTATACCATTTAAAATATATCCTAATTTCTCTTGTGCTTTCTTCTTTGAGCCATGGCTCATTTAAAAGTGATAATTTAATTTCAAAATGTATCTTATTATTCTTAATTTCTAATTTAATTCTCAACACAAATAAATGTATTGAGATTTATTTTATGGCCAAAATATATTCTATTTCAATGAGTATTCCATATGCACTTTAAAAGAATGTTTACATTCAGTTGTTAGATGTAGTGATCTGTAAATATCAAGCATATTTAAGTAGTTGATAGTATTGTTCAGATCTTCTACTGAAATTTTATCTGGTATTCTAACAATTACTGAGATGTGAATAAAAACTCCAAATAAGATAGTGAATCTTTTTCTTCTTCTTCTTTCTTTATTCTACCAGGGTTTGCTTCATGAAGTTTGAAGATCTGATATATATGTACATATATGTATATATTTATGTCTGATATATTTTTATAGATGTGTATATATATATATATATCATTACATTTTCTTTATTTATCTTTTTACCATTGTTAGCATTTTGCTTTATCTCTAATAGTATTTGATATCAATACAGCCACTATAGCTCTTTTATCTTTACTTTTTACTTGGCATCATTTTACTTTCTACCGAATTGGGTGAGTGGGCTTAAAATGTGTCTCTTTCTATAGTCAGGGCAGATAGCTCAGGAATTCGGCCCCTTGCCAGTGGTCCCTAATCTGGTATTTATGCTCCCCAGTGTGACTGAGTTAGACTCAGCAGTGGTTTCTCTATGCATGACTCTTCTGTCCTTCTATTTGAATCTATGATTAGTACTAGAGTTGGTAGATATACATCCAAGAGACAAATCTTTGAGCTGTCCAAGTGCCAGCTGAGCCCTGAATCTCAACAGAGTTGCAACACCTACTCTCCAGTTCAATGGACTCACCCAGGACACGTAATGAGGAGGGGATGATGGACAAACAACATACCAAGGAACCGAGTGCCTACAAGCAAGCAAGAGAGTCCCATTCATTGGATGTATGGGAACAAAGACCCCCTCAATTAATGGTGGAGTGGGCATCACCATCCCAGAGTCCTCAGGATTGGGAAACAAACAATGGACTAAAATAAACTTACTAGTATTCTACTATAGACTACTTGTGATTCTAGCAATGGAAGAAATACCATTGTTGTGGAGGCAATGACCCACGGATGTTCTGGGGTTAGGAAGAGGGAAAAACTGGTGTAACAGGGGAGCATTTTTGGGACTTGGGAATCAACTGAATGACATTACAATGACAGACACAGGCCATTATATATCTGGCCATAACCTACAGAGTCAAATGGGAGAGAGTGTAAACTACAATGTAAACTATAATCCATGCTTAGTGGCAATGCTCCAAAATGTGTTTATCAATTGCAATGAATGTACCACACTGATGAAAGATGTTGCTAATATGGGAAAATGTGGGAGGTGTGGGGAGCAGGGCATATGGGAATCCCCTATATATTCTCTGTAACATTTATGTAATCGAAGTATCTTTTAAAAAATAAAAAAGTGAAAAAAATGTCTCTTTTAGACAGCATGTAATTGGTTCTTGATTGTTATCTAGTCTGAAATCTCTTCCTTTTGGTAAAAAATGGCCTATGTACATTTAATGTAATTATTAATATGTTTTTATTTCAATTTTACATTTTCTGGTTTGTTTTCTATTTGTATCATCCATTTTTTATTCTTCTATTCTTCCTTCCCTGCTTTTTTGCATGCTAATGAAATAGCTTCAGTATTTCATTTTTTAACTATATTTCTTTACATAATTTTGTAATGTTTTCTCCAGGGTTTTTAATATGTATCTTTAAAATATTCTAATCTACTTAGAGCTAATATTAATTTTCATCAGGTAATTTATATTAAACATAGAAACAGCATATTTACCATTTACCATTCCATCATTAGTCCTACGTAATAATACCAATCATACAGTGTTAAAAGTTTTGCTTTAAACCATCATGTCTTTAGCCAAATTAACAGCAGAAAAGCAAAACATATAGTCATTTATATATACTCACATATTTACCATTTCCTGTGCTTACAATGCTTTCTACAGATTGGAATGGACATCTACCACCTTGTCCCTTAAGCCTGAAGAATATCTAAGGATGTCTTGTCATGCAAGCATTCTGGTGACAGATGAGCTCAGCTTTCATTTATCGAGATTAACTTTATTTGCTTCCATTTTTAAAGGGTAGTTTCTCTGAGTATAAACATTTTGGTTGTTGATTTTGTTTCCACAACTGTAATTTGTCATGCCATGGCCTCTGATCTCCATTGTCTGTGATGAGAAGTCAGCTGTATTTTGCATTATTGTTCTCCATTATTGTATAATGTTTCTTTTCTCAGGCAGCAATTAAGAGTCTCTTTTATCTTAAGTTCTTGGGTGTTTTAATATACTGTGTGCAGGAGTGATTTTCTGGTGTGTTTATCTGCTCAGAGTTTGCTGAGCATCTTGGACCTATAAGTTAATGTTTTTCTTCCAGTTTGGGAAATAATCAACCATTACTTGTTATCACTGAAAATTTTTTAATCAATTTTTAACTCTTTTAAAAAAAGATTTATTTATTTCTCCACACCCCTCATTGTTTGTGCTACTGTCTGCTATGTTTCCCTTTGTTGTGTGCTCTCTGTGTCTGCTCATCTTTCTTTTTAGGAGGCACCAGGAATCAAACCTGGGACCTCTCATGTGGGAGAGAGGCACCCAATTGCTTGAGTCACCTGCGCTCCCTGCTTGTTGTGTCTCTCATTGTGTTTCCTCATCGTGTCTCCTCATTGCATCATCTCATTGCATCATCTTGTTGTGTCAGCCTGCCATGCGAGCCCGTCACGTCAGCTCGCCTTCTTTAGGAGGCAACAGAAACCAAATCCAGGACCTCCCATGTGGTAGGGGGGCACTCAACTGCTTGAGTCACATCCACTTCCCTATCATTGAAAAAAAAGTTTTTTTTAAAGATTTATTTATTTATCCCCCCCTTGCTGCTTGTGTTTTGCTGTGTCCATTCGCTGTGTGTCTCTTCTGTGTCTGCTTATCTCCCCCTTGCTGTGAGGTCTTGCTGCATCAGCCCACTGCGCCGCGTGGGCCGGCCTGCCCTCACAAGGAGGACCCGGGAAGTGAACCTGGGGCCTCCCATATGGTAAACGGGGGCTCTATCGGTTGAGCCACACCCGCTTCCCCTTATCATTGAAATTTGATAACAAAACATTATCAAATGTGTTGTTCTGCCACGTTCTTTCTCTTCTCCCTTAGAATCTACTTTCACCTAACTTGGACCTCTTGAAAATTTCCTTTCAGTCTTTGAGATTTTGTTCGTATTTTTCAAACATTTCTTCTCTGTTCCACAGACTGTATAATTGTTCTATTGTCAAGGTCATTAAATCTTTCTTCAGACATCCCTCATTTGCTCTTGAACACATATGGAGAATTTTTCATTTCAGTTATTGTACTTTTCAGATCTAGACTTCCAATTTATACATTTATATAGTTTACATTTATCCGTTGAACTCCTGTAACTGTTCACTAATTAATATGATTTTTCTTTAATTATTGGATCATAATTTCCTTTAATTCTTTTTATATATTCAAAATAACTATTTTGAAGTCTTTATCTGCTAAATACAGCATCTTAAACTTCTAGAAGTCAGTTTTCCGACTACCTGTTTTTCTAAATATGAGTCATACTTATCTGTTTTCTGAATGTCTAGTAAATTTTAGCTAAAATTTATGTATTTTAGATAATATGATTTAGTGACTACTCCATTGTGTGTCTTCATAAGTTTTTTGTTTTGTTTTCTTTTGTTTTGTTTGTAAGGAATTAAGTTGCCTGGACAAAAACTATAAACTTTTTCTCCCCAGTAATATGCAGTAGCTATCTCTGTTTTGCATATGGTTTCAGATTGCTTGTTCTTTTAGCTTAATCCCTTAGTGTAACTTGGCATTCAGCTGAAGATTTAGGCAAATGTTATAATTGGATTTCAGAGCTCAATCTCTTTGTGATTTCCTTGTTTTCTGGGGATTCCTTTTTTAACTTCCAGAAGCTCTTCCAGCCTCAGGTTCTGAATTCTGACATCTGAAATCAGAAAGGTTTCAGATTTCTGCTGCCTGAGTTGTGCATAGTTGGGGAATATTATCTTAAAAATTATCATCATTCACATGTACACTCATCTCTAGTCTCACACTCCTTTTTCATCCTTTGTGGTCTTTATGG
>JAQZBX010076049.1:0-14496 GCA_029593785.1 Cabassous unicinctus
GGAAAATTTGTATAGTTGATTACCGCTGAGGTTTTATGGTTGTTTGCTATACAGCAATATTGTAGCCTTAGAAAACTGATACATCTGGGAAGGATCTTAAGCTTAATCATTCTTTACCTCTTTCCTTCTCATCAAAACCTACCAGTCTCAAGTCCTATTCCATCCAAGCCCTGCTTAATGCCAGCTAATTTATATAATAATTTGTGTGTTACAATAATGAATAAAATTATGCCATTTTGGTTGTTTTACTTTAATAGGACATTCAATAGCATAAAGAAGACAGAATTTACTCATTTTCCACTTGGGACATACTAATACAGGACAAATGGCAAGAAGATAAAACTTAAATTCAACTTCGCAATACTGGGGTTGGTGGATAGGAAGGCACAAAAGGAGTAGCCCTGTTGAGCTTTTGGGGTACAGGTGCCAAATAAGAAATAATGTCAGAGAAGATAGCCAGGAGAGAAAGGGGTCCTAGGAGGTGAGCAGGCATGGCACCACGACAAGATTCTAGGTGAAAGCCGCACCCAGGTATCTGGAAACACTGTTGGCCTCATAGAGAAGGAGCACAGATGTTTCCAGGAGCACTGTCAGGGGCCAATAAGAGCAGGTCAGAAGCCTCAGCCCCAGAGGATCAGAGTCAGACTCAGTTTCAAGGTAACAAAAAACAACACCTTAGTTTGAAGAGGGGTAGAGAGTGAGGATTTCTTATTGACGTGAAGGCAGAAACTGAGTTATTAAAACATGTAGAAAGCTAGAGCTGGCAAAAAAAAAAAAAGATGGAAAACATGGGTTTGCTGCTGAGCACCCTGCATATTTAAGTCATGTGACTTCTCTTTTACCTTTGTAGGTTTTGAAGCATGAAAAACATAAAAACTGTTGCCCTGGGTTGGAAAATATAAATCAGTATACCAAGCAAGTATGACTGGAATAACTTTTTACATTAGAAAAAAAGTATTGATTTTAATTTTCGACCAGATTTTTTCAACAAAGTACAATCCGTAGAGGAATTATAACATTTTCCAAAGTGTAGCAATTGAAGTAGTACCTAAACAGACACAGTCACAGAAGGCAGTTAAAAGGATTTAGAAAATTCAGACCCTTGAAACCCTTTAATTAAGGAAAAAAGCTAGTTTTGGCATAAATTATTCCAGTTGACTGTCTTAATTGATCAAATTCATCAATCATTGCTCAACTTTACACCTCATTTTGCCTATGTACAAACAAAATCCTAAAAATGGTTACTCTAATTGCAGGCAATAAGCTCCAAGCACCAATTCTAAAGTCATGGCAGTCTGATCTTAATAATTTAATACCCTCAAGCCTTCTAAAAGTGGAGGCATATTTAAATCTACAATAAAAGCATAGTTCCCAAGAGGCCTCAATTGTAAGATGCATGTGTGTGCTCTACCGTAATTTATTACACTGCGTATATACAGTGTACCTTGCATAAAAATTCCCTGAAAACTATACATCTGATTCATAATTAGTTTTCCTTCATGAACCGGGCTGTAGATTAGTCTAATTACATTGCAAACATTTGAATATTAGCTTTTATTTGCTTCTGTTTGTTTTACTCCAAAGTCTCAAACACATTTGTCAGCTTTGTCTGCTGTGGGCAGGTAGAACTTAGAGCAATCACTCAGCACTTTAAAATGCACGAGAAGCCAAGGCTAAGTTTACCACTAGAGATGAGAGTCACAAAATCGGAAAACGTTTGCCCCATTCCATAAGAAGAAATGTATTTGAACTTTCTCAGGACTCCTGAGGTCAATATTTTTTCTACAAAACTTTAGGGAGGCTCAAGGAAAACCTAATATGACATGCCCCCACAACACAGAATCCAGAGAATCATTTCATCTTAGTTTGCCAGAGCTGCTATTACAAAAATCACATACCGGGAGGCTCACACAACAAGCATTTATTTTCTCATGGCTTCTTTGAGGCTAACTAATAACATCATCTTCAAAGGTCCTGTTTACAAATGGGCTCAAATCCACAAAAGCCCATATAAAGACTTGAGCATGTTTTTTGTGGAATACATGTTTCAATCCCCAACACATTATTTTCTTTAGCTTATTTTCCTAGTAAAGGATTTTTTTCCTTACCTTCTATGTATGCAGACTGATTGTATAGCGATCCCACCCCAGAAAATATGAGAGGAGCCAGGTAAGTTCAATTGTTATTAAATATTATTTCCCTGGTGATTCAGAATACTCATATTTAGAGATAAGCTGAGTCAGACACTTCCAAGGCAGTAATCTTGCTTCCAATCTCCCTTTCCCTCTAAAAAGCAATGTTTCTGATAAACTCTCAGGCTGCAGATGATCTTGACTCTCATTATTGCCCATAGCCCAATATTGTGCCCTGGTTGGCTTCCTCCAGCTTGGACCATCTCCAGTTTTGTATCTGGTGATACCTACCTGCACATGGATGGATGAACTGGACCTTTGTCCTTAACTTTTGATTGTCAACCCCTCAAAGCCAAGTCTTTGGCTTCTCTTATTTTCCACTCCCCATTGTTAGCTCCCTTTTACTACCAGCATATGATAGTACAGATGACACTCAGGGGGCTGCTTTAGTTTATTCACAAGAGTCAACGCTATCAGTATATGGAAACTTGAGCAACACTAAGTTTGGACCAACTCCACACCATCAAACTATTTATAGTCATAAAATCAAGTTCTAAAAGAGTCCAGGAAAGCAGAAAAGATGTCAAAAGATGATCTCACGTAATATCCAGGACAGCCAGATTGCTTTTTTGTGAAAGGGAGTGGGGCAGTGTTCCACCCTTTGCCTTAGCAACTACAGCAGATGATGGTATCTATGTATGAATTTGGAGACTCTATGGCAATCATCAAACCACTCATATCTTTGAATCACTGGTCATGCCCAAAGCTCCTTGTAGGCATCACAATTGAACCCCAGCATCCTGCACAAGGTGGCACAGAGGAGGAACTCAATAAATATTTGTTGAATTAATCATTCCCTTTCATCATTAACTGAAATATACAGAGTTCTTCAGTTTGATGGATTTTTTGTAGGTTTTAAAATAAAGTCTGTTATTTTGTTTTGCATATTAGAAGAGTAACAGACACTCATTATGGCGCATTTAAAAATACAGATAAACATGAAAAGTAATCCCTGTATAGTACCTACTTTTTCACTAAGACATTGTCAACATCTTGCCATTCATAGAATATTCTTCTACAATACTGTTAATGGCTGCCTAGTATTCTATCATATGAGATTATTATTATTTTATTCAAGTAGAATTGTGTATGGCTCAGAGCAATGGCTCAATATACATTTTTAAATGAATAAGTAAATTGAATAGACATTTATTTTTTTCTCTCCATTTTTCTCTATTAAAATAATACTGCATGAACATGTTTGCGGTTAAATCTTTATGCACATCCATAATTCAACATTTTGGATAAATTCCTAGAAGTTAAATCACTGGTCAAAGAGTACAAATTTGCTGGATTTTAATCCCATCGCTATAAAATTCTCTAGAGGCTGCAAAGGCCCCACTCATAGAAATGGTTTCCATTACTCAAAGCTGAAAACTGTTTGCTTTCCCAAGTTTAGCCTTACAACAAGAAGGAAAGAGAAAGAAAAAAAAAGAAAGAAAGAAAGAGAGAGAGAGAGAGAGAGAAAGGGAGGGAGGGAGGGAGGAAGGAAGGAAGGAAGGAAGGAAGGAAGGAAGGAAGGAAGGAAGGAAGGAAGGAAGGAAGGAAGGAAGGAAGGGCGGGCCTAGTTTTCTCTCCTCAATATCTACAAGAAGAACCTGAACAAAAGTAATTAGGGCACATGCAATACTAGGACATCTATCAATTAGGTGTGAAATAATATATGGGTCAGGAAAAAACATATCCTTTAGTTTGATTCGTCAGGACCAAATAGGAATAATTATGTGTGCAGTAAGAACAGTGCTTTCAGGGTCTGTGGTTCTTTCCAATGACATAAATGACTAAATTGGACATAATGAATGTTTTGCCTCAGTCCAATTTGGCCATATGGCCAATGGTTTGTTTCAGCTTCTGCCACAAACGATTGACTGTAACTGCAATGACCGTGTCATCCTAGGATCCACAGGCTGGCAGGAACCAGAGAGCTTCATCTGCTTCACGTGCCTGCCTTCAGAAAGGACTGCATTTAAAACTTGCTAAATGAGACTCATTTGGCTGAAAAGTACTTTCCTGTAAAGAATGGCAGGGGATCATTCCTTGAGCCACCAATTGAAAGACAATAAGCAAACCGAGTAATACTGACATACCTAACAATTAAATGGTCTAAATAGTATTGAGTCATATTTGCAAACATAATATTTAAATGTAAGCTTTTGTTTTTTGTGTGAAATTCACATAATTTGGAAATAACATCCCCAACACCTGGAAATCCCATTAGTAAAGTATCTCACAATGCCATGGAAAATCCCTGTTACAAATTAACTCAAGCTAAAGTGGGTACTTTTGTAGTCTTTCAAGTGACTGTCATGGTGTTCCCTAACACCAAACATTACTGTTCTCTAAACAGCCTGACCACTAAGATTATCCATCTAATCAGACACAGTTTGTAAAATGGGTTTTTAATACACGTGTAAAGTGATCATTTTCAACTTATGTTTCTAACACTCTGCATTTAGGGAAGTGACATAAGGCTCATGATATGAGAACCACAGATAATTGAACAAATTTTCATTCCTCCTCCAGTTTTATCATGCTGCTGCTTTAGCACACAATGACTTGTTGATCTAGATTTTTTTTTCTGGAATACTGAAAATCTTAACAACAACAACAACAAAAAATGGCTGTAAAATTATCAAATGTAATAATGGGAACTATTTAATCTTACTCTGCTAGAGACACATCAAAGGATGACAGCCCAGGCTTCACAGTATAGCAACTTCTGGGAACAATTACTTCAGTTGTTAAAAAGAAAATAGGAGGGGAATTTTGAAAGGAATTATTTATGTTGCTCTTTCAATTTTGCATCATTTATAACTGAATGTATGTATTTAAATATATTATTAAACACACTTTATTTCTATATGTGCATTCTCAGTTATTTAAATAATAGATTGAATGTGATAAATATGGTCTCATCATTAAATATCTATTGCTACAATTAAAAAACACAATTATTGTTTTATTGAAATGCTACAAGATGGTAATTACAGACTGCACATTTCTTCTAGGGAATAGATGAATTCATTTATTTAGATGAATAGATGAATTCAGTGTGTCTTCAAATAAACCAGTTCAGAAGACAGGATAAAATAAGAATCAAACAAAATTTATACTACTTTCCCGACATTTTTTTCATAAACTCAATGAGATAAATGGTATTGTCAACTACACTTTCCATGTGAGAAACAGAAGCACTGACCTGTCAAAAAAATTGCCCAAAGTGGGAGAGCCAGGGTTTGAACCTAGGAAGTCTGATTTCTAAGCACTAGAAAATAGTATTACAACTGATTTTTATACTCAATGAATTGTTTTCATATTAGTCAATTGCTAAATGGAATCTTTCTTACTAGTATCACAAGAGATTAAAACTGGCAGTGTGATTTTGGGCAAGTCACATTAGCTCTCTGAGTTTCTGTAACCTTATTTTTGAATGAGGAGTTTAGGTATCTATGTTAAGACTACCAGATGATCTTAAAGTTTTTTTCTAGATATGAAATTCTTTGGTTTTACAATAATAAAAGGTATAAATTATTTGACTACTTATTTCATAAAGCTGAATCAGTGAATCTATTTATTATTGTTTCCATTTCCCCATCACACTGAGCCTTCATTTCATATTATATAAAGCTTTATAGCTTACCATTAGCTATTGTCACAACAGAGTATTAGTATATTATATCATACTATATAGATGCAAAATCAAGTCAATAAAATGAATTTGGGACACAGTGAAAAGAATAATTAAATATAGATACCCTAAAACACAGTTCAACAAATATAGATTTTGTCAGTAAATGATTTGCTTCAAAAAGAAACCATGGAAATCATAAGACTTTATAAACCTTCCTTAAAATATGATGGAAATGTTTTTCCCAGAATTTTCTTATGAAAATTTTTCTGATTAGGGGAATTATTTTATCAGTCTGTTTCAATTAAATTTTCCCACTAAAGCAGGTAAAACCCAGGGCAAAACTGATATCTGTTCTCCAGAGCTGGAGCTCATCTTTCCACCGCCTCTTCTTGTGGCTGTCAGCTACAAGAGGGCAGGAAAAGGAGATGAGATCCATTGTTCAGAGCTTTGACAAGTACCCTGTGACACTGAGAGACAAAATCTAGAAACAGAATCCCAGAACCTCTTCCTCTTTCTCAGCAAATAGAATAATTCCAATAATATTTCACCCAGTTACCTTTGTTTAATTAAAGAAGTTTTAGGTTTACAGAAAAATCATGCATAAAATACGGAGTTCCCATATAGTACCCTATTATTAACACCTTGCATTAGTGTAGCACATTTGTCAACAATTCATACAAGAACATTTTAATAATGGTACTATTAACTATAGTCCATCATTTACAATAGAGTTTATTGTATTGTACAGTCCTATGTAAGTTTGTTTTTTTTATTCTAGTAACATATACAAACTAAAATTTCCACCTTTTAACCAATCCGAATATATATTTCAATGCTGATAATTACATGCAAAATATTGTGCTACCATCACCACCATCCATTACCAAAAATTTTCTCTCAAATAGATACTGTGCTTTTAAGCTTTAGCTCCCTATTTCCTACCCCTACCCCATCCTCTGATATCCTACATTCTAGATTCTGACTCTATGAGTTTGCTTATTCTAATTATTTCACATTAGTGAGATTATACAAAACTTAAAGGTTGAAGCAAAGGCAGTGTCAAGAGGGAAAATTATAGCTCTAAGTGCTTACATTTAAAAAGGAAGAAAGATTTCAAATCAGAGACCTAACCTCAAAACTGGAGGAACTAGGTGAGCAGAAAGAAAGAAATAACAAAGTTTAGAGCAGAGATAAATGAAATAGAGAATAAAAAACAATAGAGGGGAACGGATGTGGCTTAAAGCAGTTAAGCGCCCACCTCCCACATGGGAGGTCCTGGGTTTGTTTCTCGGTGCCTCCAAAAGAAGACAAACAACAAGCAGACATTGAGCAAAAACAATGAGCAGACAATGAGAAAAAAAAAGCAATGTACAGACAATGAGAAAAAACAACGAGCAGACAATGAGCAAAAACAATGAGCAAGCCAATGAGCAAACAACAAGCAGACAATGAGCAAAAACAAATGAGCAGGAAGTGGATGTGGCTCAAGCAGTTGAGTACCTGCCTCCCACATGGGAGGTCCCGAGTTTGGTTCCCGGTGCCTCCTAAAGAAGATGAGCAAGACAGCGAGCTGATGTGATGAGTTGATGCAACAAGATGATGCAACAAAATGATGATGCACCATGATGATGACACAATGAGGAGACGCAATGAGAGACATGACAAGCAGGGAACGGAGGTGGCTTAAGTGATTGGGTGCCTCTTTCCCACATGGGAGGTCCTGAGTTTGGTTCCCAGTGCCTCCTAAAAAGAAGACAAACAGACCCAGAGAGCAGACAGGAAGTGCAAAACAACAAGGGCGGGGGGGGAAATAAATAAATAAAATAAATCTTTTTTGAAAATCTAAATTTGGTTCTTTGAAAAGATCAATAAAATTGACACACCTTTAGCTTGACTGATGGAGAAAAAAAAAAAGAGAAAGAGAATATAAATAACTAAAATCAGAATGAAAAGGGGTCATTACTACCAACCCCACAGAAATAAAAAAGACTAAAGGGGATACTATTAACAACTTTACACCTGCCTTCACACCTCTGCTGCCCAATTGAAGAGAATAAAAGGGAAGAAAGAAAACAAGAAAAAAATAGCTTTCCATTTCATCTAAGTTATCACACACAAATCTCCTGTTGGTTCTGTTTCTCTGGAGAATCCTGACTAATACAGCCCTTTGAAACAAAATACAGATAA
Organism: Cabassous unicinctus; assembly: GCA_029593785.1. Lineage (NCBI taxonomy): Eukaryota > Metazoa > Chordata > Mammalia > Cingulata > Chlamyphoridae > Cabassous > Cabassous unicinctus. Next base: position 8,011 of record JAQZBX010076049.1, read on the forward strand.
TGGCTCAGCCCAAAGCCCTCCAAAGGCTCCCTCCCCTTTGGAGGATGACCTCTCCGTGCCTCTACTGAGAGCCAAGCCTCCCCTTGTTCCCTGGATCTCATCTCCCTTCGCCTACTCATGGACCTTGAGCCTGTAATAATCTCCTCTTGCAGATCATCAGTTTTTTTTCTCCTCTTCTAGATCTTCCCCATCAACATAAAAAGAGGCTATAACCTCTAGATCTTTAGCTACTACCCTTCTTCTTGTGTCCCACATACCATTAAGTGCTGTGTATACTTATCATATTAAACACTGTTCCCCCAGTCACTCCCTAACTTCTAACTCTTACTTTTATTATCATGGAACATAACATTCTCTGAAATTAAATTATATAAATATTAGTTATCAGCTTACTTATTATTTGCCTCCTTCTCTAGATTATAACCTTCATGAAACTATGACCCTGATTTCACAGCTACACTATGAGAGTCTAGAACAGGGCTTTGCATACAGTAGACACAGAATAAATACTTTGAATAAATTAATGAATGAGTGGATAAATGCATAGATCCTGCTACTCTTTCCATCTCTTTTCTTTGCCATAAAGAAAATGAATCATCTGTGATAAGGGCCTGAGTGATGTCAAAAACATTTTTAGATCTTGCATATAATGTTCTTATTTTAATATATACTTATATAATATAAATTTATATTAATGTATTCTATTAGCTTATTAAATATTATAATAGCAGCCAAATATGCCTACTACTATTTAATATAAATTCAACATCTACCCAGAAAATTTTTTCTCTACTTATCCCCATACCCTATCATCTTTTAGTTGAATCTGTGGTTTCCAATTATCCCTGCAATCGATCAACATCCTGGTTTGTTTGAACAATCTGTATTATGTTTTAAAACCACTTTACATCTTTAAACTAATGTTTTGTTATCTACAATGTTGTAAACCCTATTAGCAGAGATTTGCAATAAACAAAATTCATATTTTTAAGTCTATGTACTATCTTTTTTTTAAATCCCCCTATTTTTAACCTCCCAAACCTGCCTAATGTACATCTCTAACTGTAGCTTTGTGCCTCTTTGTTGCTCAGACTACAAAAGCAATTACACTTTTAAGGCTCTACTACAAAAACCTAATCACAATAAATGGAATGAAATGTCACTCTGAAAGACAGGTTCTTCCCAAGCCACCAGGACAGAGCTTTCTAAAACATCAGTATTCACACAACAAACCCCAATTTGCTAAGCTCACCAACAGGTTGCATGGTTCTCCCTACAGTGTTGACAAATACAATTGCTGAGGCCGCTGTGCAATAATAATGAAGCTTGAAAAGAGGCCGGGAGAAGGCATGTAATGACAGTGTTTGGAGTTTATTGCCTTGCAATAAAAATAATCACCTGCTCTGCCTGAAAAATCACAGCTGGCACAGCCATGTTGCCCCATATGGCTTTACTCTGTGAAGCCTCATTGAGTGTCATCCAGAGAGTGGGTGGAGAGACTTACCTTTCTCTCCTGTTCTACATGGAAAGGGCATTATGATTTGCAAGGAGAGGTTCGCCTGCGTCTTACCTAGGATCTCTTCAAGAGCCATACAGAAAATGTCAGGACAGCAATGGATATGTGTGCCAGGTAGCAGCTTCTGGGATGTTCATTTGAAATGTGAGTTTCCATTAGAGAGGAAAACATTATTTCTAAACCTAGTTTCTCTTTCTTAATATAGAGTCAGGGGCAAAGCACCCTGACTCTGAATGTTATGGTGTCCATACATGGAGCCCAGTTGGAAGATTTATTTCCTCCTCAGCCCAGAAGGCACTAGGCCAGCACTACGTGGAAGGCTAGTGGGAAGTCACACTGGTGGGCTCACATGCAATCATGAACAACAGGGACACTCACCTTTCACTCCTTCAAAGGACTATTGCCCTCCTAAAGATGAATTTGAGATGAACTTGCTCACGACTACAGCTCTGGAAGAAGAAGAGACAATGTCACTATATTTTCAGGCACCCATGTGGCTTGATACTCTATTTCTTTCAAGTATTCAGTGATTAAATACTGTCTTCAGGTCTACCACAGCAAGTTTCAAACTATGCTCACCAGAGATTAAGTGTTTCAGGAGGTTTCCTCACTGGTTGCCTTGGGAGCAACGGGTGATTCCAGAGATGGGGCTTCCAGTTTCCCTCCTTCCTTCCAAATCCCTCCTTCTGAGCAGTAGCACTTTATCTGGTTCAAATATTGGGGTTCTTGAAAACACTTATTTTTTTGAAAACCGTAATCTAGTGATTTGTGCAAGAAAGAATAAAATCTTAGCTTTCCACTTCCTCCTGATGGAACTGACCTCCCTTAGGCACACAGTATTTACTTACTTCAGGGGGCGGTATGACAACAGATTTATAGTAAAATGTGAGATCTTAGGAGGAAAACACTATTAAAACATTTATGCAATTTTTGCTACATAAGATTTTGTGTTTTGTTCTGGTGCTAAGAATATAGTTAGACTTGAATACAAAGCAACCAGAGTCCTTGGGACAAACTGGATTACCCTGGACATCAACCTTGTAGAGAAAGAATAAAGGAGGTCTGAGTTGAGGACACGTTACCTCTGTGGAACTCGGTGACCTGGTCGGTAAACTGAAAGGATCTGGTGACCTCAACAGTCATTTCCAGGCCAAAGTTAGGTCAGCTCTTCCCTTCATGCATAGAATTTCCAAAGCCACAGCTTCTCCTCTCAGCCCTTCCCTCAGTTGATGTCTGAGGCTGACCATTCTCTTCTTAGAGTCTTTGACAGCATCCGCTTCTGTTTCTCATCCTGCCTGTCCTACTGCTTCATTCAGGGCTCCTTTACTGATTCCTCTTCCTTGCTGCCTTTAAAAGATGGACATTTTCTGCTTGGTGGAAATGGCAGACAGGGTCCAGTCAAAGGCAGGATATCCTTTTATAAGCAGCTCCCGGCATTCCCCAAGAGTCTATTTTCTTGCCTATCTATTCCCTTCTCATCCGATGCTCAATTCCTTGAAATTTAATCCACTCTCAGGTTTCAAACCTCAGTCTCACATGTCCAAAGGTACCATGACCACCTCAATCCCAGCATGTCTAACATTAGTTTTATTACTCCAACTTGTTCTTTCAAAATCCCTCATCTGTGCTAATGCCTTAAACCTGGGGTCAGCAAACTTTCTGTAAATGGCCAGAAAGTTAATCTTTTTGGCTCTGTAAACCATAAGATTTCTCAACAACTCAACTCTGTCATTGCAACACAAAAACAACCATAGATAATATGTAAATGAGTGGATGTGGCTGTGTTCAAATAAAACTTTATTTACAAAATGTCAAAGGCCAGATTTGGCCAATAGGATGCAGTTTGTTTGTCCCTGCTATAGCCAAACATGCTAAGTGTTTCCTTCTCACTTACCACCCTTATCAAATTGTTCACTAAATGCTATTAATTTAATTCTCCAAATGTCCCCAATCCCACCACTCCTCAGGCCTTCTACAAGAGACTGAGTTTGGTTCCTTATTTCTTGCCTCCTAAATTATTTCACATCTTTCCCTTTCATTTTTTTCTTTTCCATCAAATATGTTTCATGTAATTTTCATATCACTGCCTCCATTAATATCTGCCAGCAACTCCTTAGCAGCCTACAGGATGAAGTCCAAACTCTTTACCCAGCATAGGACCCTCTGTAATCTAGGTCCTAACCACATACCTATGATTCCCCCCACTCCATCATGCCTTCTGTCTCTCCCACCCTGCTGATTCCCATGTCTGTGCCTTTGCCTGGGCTAGTCAGGCCATTCCCTCTGCTGATGTTTTTCCCTCCCCGCGACCCTGGTCTGCCGTGTTTATTCTACACATTCTTTAAGACCCAGTTCAGGCACCGTACTGCATGCACACTCTTAGGGGCCACCATTCCAACAACAACTACAAAAAAGATCTTTTCTAATTTTCCTACTGCTGCACCTAATATCTCTCTTAGGGCATTTATCGCATTTTATCACAAATATTTATGTATCTTATACCCTTGACAGTAGACACTTGGCACAATCTCTAGCACAGAATGCTCATTAAATGTTTGCTGAACTAATAAATAATGGACTAATAAGTGATCATAGCTCAAAGCATGTCCATAATCTCTTTAAATTGATTTGATTGGATTTTGTTCATTTTTAAATTGACTACTGTGGGGTTTAATTCATTTTGAAATTGCTTAGCTACCATAAGTAGCTTTCCTTCATCTTCTTTCTCAAGTTTTTATAGCTGCATCTAGAACATTATTTTTGTTAATATAATTTATATATTCACTACCAATTTAACTCATCCCACCATTACAAGCTTGATTATAAAAATTATTGTTACTTTTATCATTATTATTTGGAAACAAACTGCAAAATATTTGAGCAAATTTAATTTTATAAATACTACATTTGCTTCTCACAAGAAAGTACTGAGTTCAACTTTCTAAACATTTTTAAATTTTTTATAAGCCTTGGTAATGAAACACCAAGAAGTCATTTGTATTGTGAAGTTGAGCTACTTATTCCTCTATGATAAGAGGCAGCAAACTTTTTCCATGAAGGGTCAGGCAGAAAATACTTTAGGCTTTTTAGGTCATATTGTCCTTGTTGCATATTCTTCCTTGTATGTGTGTATGTATTTTACAGCCCTTAAAAGTGTAAAAACAATTCTCAGTTTGTAGGTTGTAAAAAATTAACAAGGGGAAGTGGATGTGGCTCAACCCCTTGGGCACCCACCTCCCACATGGGAGGTCCAGGGTTCCCACTGATGCATCCTAAAAGAAGGTGAGCAGACGGCGCATTCCGCAACAACGAGCTTAGACTCCGCCCCTGTGGCAACAGGCAGATGCCACAAGCCAGAAGATGCCGCAGCCCGCAGGCAGCGGATGTGACTCAGGGTATTGGGCAACCCTCTCATGTGGGAGGTCCTGGTTCGGTTCCTGGTACCTCCTGGAGACAGCGAGCAGACAGATGAGAGAACCATCTGGGGGAAAGGGAGATAAATAAAGAAACACAAAGTAAATAAAATAAATCTTTTAAAAAATTTAAAACAATCAAAAACAGACCATTACTCCACCTCTGACCAGACAGGATTTTTCTCCCACAAGGAATAATTTGCTGACCCTAGCTTCATAAGAGTAGTTTGCATTCCCCTAATTATTTTGTTTTAACCTGTTTTTATCAAGCTAATTATTGGATGCATCTTAAGTGCATTCATACTTACATGTAAATCAGGCAATATGAATTCAATTACATTAACTTGAGTCTCAACCGTCATTAATTAGTGTGCAGCTTTTTTGTACTTATTTTATTTTAAAATCGTTAGAAAGTAAACAATACTTACGAACAATTATTGTTTGTAAGGTTAAGAGAGTTGGTGAAAAGACAAGTAATATATCTGTACTTGTAGACACACATTTCTAACTTCCCGTAAGTCATCTATATCTTGCCAAATGTTCCTCCGCTACCTGAAATTTTACGAAAATGGGAAGAACAAGTTTCCGGGAAGAGAGAGGGTTGATGAGTCAAGGTTTCCACGACATACAGTAGAGACATGCGTATGGTTACTGCAATCTTGAGACAGAAGAGAGTCTAACAAAGTCTTAGGAATGCTAGACTAATTGACAACTGCTGTTCTCTATGGAAGCCTATTTCAAAAAAACTTTAAAACTCTTGTCTAGATAGAGGGTCCCTGGCAAAGGAAATTACTATGGTTTTATGCACCATAGTTTAGAATCTCTCTTGAAATAACTATGTATATATGTATACAATATGTTTAATAAGCGGTCATTAAATGAGAAAGCAATGTTTTTTTCCACTGGTACTGTGAGACCTGGTTCAGCTATTTCCTATGATTGTTTGCAGCTATATAAAAGTGCAACAGGTAGTCTTTAAATATTTTTCCATTTATATACTTTATACAGTGGCTTATTTTTTCCCCAAGCAAATACCTCTCATTATCATTTACTGTTAATGGCTAATTGCTAACGTTGCTTTGTGATGTTTTCTAAAGTTCAGTACTAACTTTTTCAAAGTTAATAGCCACAATTGAAAAATATAGAATGTGGAGTATGTTTTAAGAGAAAAGTATTTAATGGAGAGTTTTCTTTAAAAGTTTCTACTATAATTGTTAAACTCATAACTTTTTGACCAACAGTACACATTATTCAGTCCCAAAAGGCTGTTTTACATTAAGATTGAATAAAAATGTAAGAGACGTTTAGATTTATGTTCATCCTTGGCCAAAGCTGACAATCTCAGAATTGAAATCACAATCTGTCTTTGCTTTCAAGTGTGGCCCTAGCATTGCATAATTTCATGGACTAGTTTTCCCCTACCTTGCAAACTACAAAATGGAATGTTGGCACGCAAAGGTCACCTCGGCCAGCCACTTTTTCACAAAACATGGACCAGTGACATTTGAATTCAACCTTATGTCCACTGGACTGCTCACGAGACTTACCTTGACAGAT
>JAQZBX010076050.1:0-14497 GCA_029593785.1 Cabassous unicinctus
AAAACCCAGCAGAGTAGCACATCAGAGCAGTAGGAAAGGAAGGACTGACTGCTTGATAAACAGATTTGGAAAAATGGATATCTATCCATATGGATAAGGATGAAATTGTATACTTACTTTCACTATATACAAAAACCAATTCTAGTTGGATTAAAGGCCTAAATGTGAAAAAAAAAAAAAATTAGTAGTAGAAAATACTGGTGACTATTCTTTTGACGATGGGGTAGGGAAAGATGGCACAACTCTGTGAAGATACTAAAAGCCACTCAATTATACACGTTAACAGGTGAATTTTATGTTATGTGAATTACATCTCAATGAAGTTATTTTATTTCTTTAAAAGATTTATTTTATTTCTCCCCACTCCCTTGTTGTTTGCATTTGCTGTGTCTGTTCGTTGTGCATTGGGTTTTTTTTGTGTGTTTTTTTTTAAGGAGGCACCAGGAACCGAACACAGGACCTCCGATTTGGGAGGGAGCCACCTAATCGCTTGAGCCACCTCCATTCCATGCTTTGTTGGGTCTCTCATTATGTTTTCTTCGTGTCTCTTGTTGCATCATCTTATTGCGTCAGCTCACTGTCTTGCTCATTTTTATGAGCCACCAGGAACCGAACCTGGGACCTCCCACATGGTGGGCGGGAGCTCAATCACTTGAGCCACATCTGCTTTCCTAAAGTTGTTTAAAAAATTGTACAAACTCCAGTGCTACCTAACAGTTGTGAGGAATCTTATCAATATTAAGTGAAGAAAGGTAAATCCCAAAAGATTACATATAGCACGATACCTTTATAACTTTTTATTTTTACGTAACTTCAGATTTAGTGAAAAAATTTAAGAATAGTAACTTTTAGCAGAGTTCCCCTATACTTCTCACCTGGATTTCCCAAGTGTTAACATTTTACCACATTTGTTTTATTGTCTCTTTCATATACATTTTTTTTTTTTGAGTCCCTAAATACTTTAGTGTATGTTTCTTAAAAACAAGGAGTTGTCTTACATAACCACAGCGATCAAACTCAGGGAATTAACATCGAGAGACTGTCATCTAATCTATAGACCTTACTCACATTTTGTAATTTGAGTAATTGTTCCAATATTCTTTACAGCACATACAAAAAAATCATGGATCATGCATTTTATTTTTTTATTTTTATTTTTTTAAAAGATTTATTTACTTTATCCATTTTAAACCCCCCCTTCCCCGTTTTTGCTGTTTTGTGTCCATTTGCTGGGCAATTCTCTGTGTCTGTTTCCTGCCATCTCTTCTCATCCTCCTCCTCCAGTCTTCGATCCTGGAGACTTCCAACGTAGGAGAGAGGTGTTCTGCCACCAGCGCCACCTCGGTTCCTGGTTTTCAGAGCATCTCGTCTTGTCTCTCCCCTGCGTCTCTCTCCTGTTACGTCATCATCTCGCTGCCTGGCTCCCGGGGCCTGGCGGCTCACCGGCACACAGAGCCTGGCAGCCCATGCTCTTTCTGTATATATGTTTTTTTAAATTTTACCGGGAGGTCCCAGGGATCGAACCCAGGTCCCTCCATATGGCAGACAGATGCCCAACCATTTGAGCCACATCCGCGCCCCCATGCATTTTATTGTTGTCCTATCTCTTTAGTCTGCCTCAGTTGAGAACAGTTCCTGAATCTTATTGGAGACAGTGACTTTGATCTCTCGGTTAAGGTAGTCCAGGCTTTTCTACTAGGAGCTCATTCAGGTTGGCTCTGGTGTTTGAGAAGTTTGCATCTTTTTTTGAGCACTCACTTACTTTGTGGAACCACAAGATGTTCCAGACTCATCTTCTATTTTCTCTGGTCCACCCTGGAGTCAGTTACTTCTCCAAGGTTCTCTTGGTTCCTTTTATTGTAGAATGGTGTTTAGAAATCAAGGTCTGGCACTACTTGTCCTTATTGCTTCTAGGCACTCTCAGAAGAGAGAACTAGGAAATACTTGTATGTTTATTAAACCATTCATACATGCACAACTGTATTTCTGTATCTATTACACATTTATTAAAAACTAAGAGTATATGCTGATACCTCAGATTCCAATCTACCACCACAGGTTTCCTTTTAGTTTTTCCTGTTCCTTCCTTAAAACTTCTTTCTTCAACAAGGAGAAACCCAGCACATTTTTCTACCATCTATTTACTTATTTGTTCAATCCTACTATACACATAGTTTCAAAATTGCTAACCCACTTTTACTAGGTTGATCACAGCATTTATGTACAGTTCTTTTGGTCTTTAGCGTTACAGTAGTAACCAGTAAAGATATTGTTTTCCTCAGTTCCTTAGCTTTGTTCTTTTCTTCCCTACTTCCTGCAGTGTGTCTATGTTACACATTTGCAATACAGTTAATTTGTTAATATTTATATTCCATTTTGGGTCTCCACCACCACCACTACCACACACAGATACCCTAATGGTTGTTATTGATCTCATTTATTTCTTTATCTGAAATAAAACATATCTCCTAAGTCAATTGGATAAATTTCTTCAAAATGATAGTTAAATAGTATGCTTTTATACTTCTTGCTTATACTTCTCGTTTTTATTTTCTAATGTCTTTTAACATTATAATAAAATTATATTGCATATTGAATTATTGCACACAATAAGTAAAGAAAGCCCAAAAGACTCCTCTATTCAGATAAAAAATGTTACAATGAGCTGTAAAATAGAATCAAGATATTTCTGAAGAACATTACATTTCAATTTAAATCTGAAATTTAAAGAAATTGTGAATTAAATTTTATATGATTATATCCCTGAGGCAAAGAATGTAGACTTTTTTTGCCTAAAAATGTATCTATTTAATTTTTTAAAATTGTGCTAACATGTATAACACAAAGTTTCCCATTTCAACCATTTTAAATGTACACTTCAGGGGTATTAATTACATTTAAATATTGAGTTATCATCGCCACTATCCATTACCAATACTTTTTTCTTTTTCTTTTTTTAAGGATTTATTTATTTATTCCTCCCCCTTCCCCCCATTGTCTGACTGTCTGCTCTCTGTGTTCTTCTGTATCTGGGTCCTTCTGGAGTGGGAGAGAGGCACTCTATCTCTTGCACCACCCCAGCTCCTTGGTCTGCTGTGTCTCCGTCTTTATTCTGTGTCTCTTTTTGTTGCATCATCTTGCTGTGCCAGCTCTGTATGGGTCAGCACTCCTGTGCAGGCTAGCTCGCCTTTCACCAGGAGGCCCCAGGAATCAAACCCTGGACCTCCTACATGGTATACGAGAGCTTGAGCCACACCCATTTCCCACCAATACTTTTTCAATCACTCCAAATAGAAACTCTGTACCTATTAAGCAAAAACTCCCCATTCTCCCCTTCCTCTACTTTCTGTCTCTATAAATATGCTTATAGATATTTCCTGTAAGTGGAATCATACAAGATTTGTCCTTTTGTCTCGATTATTTCACTCAACATGATGTCTTCAAAGTTCATCCATGTTGTAGCATGTATGAAAACTTGATTCCTTATTATGGCTGAGTAATATTCTATTGTATGGATATACCACAATTTATCTATTCATCTGTTGATGGACACTTGGATTGTGAATACTACTACTATGAACATTGGTGTACTCTGTTTGACTTCTTGTTTTCAATTCTTTGGTAATACACCTAGAAGTGAGATTGCTGGGTCATAACGTACAAAGACATTTAATCAAGAATGCAATATTGTATTAGAGATTGGAAGAAACTGGGCTTTTCCTCACAGGAGGAAAGAGGTAGAGAATTGCACATCAGATGTTCTAGGAGAGATTTGGTAGGCAGACTAATGCATCCCCAAAGACGTCCATGGAAACTTTGTCTATGTTAGGTTACATGGTTAAGAGGAATTAAAATTGCAGATTGAATTAAGGTTGCTATTCAGCTGATTTTAATTAGGGAATTATCCTGGACTAAGAAGTGGGCCCAAAGTAATCACAAGGGTCTTAAAAATAGGGAAAGAGGTCAGATGCAACGTGAGAAAGACCCAACCATCACTGCTGGCTTTGAAGATGGAGGAAGACACCATGAGCCAAGGAATGAGGGTGGCCTCTGCAAGCTGAAAAAGGTAATTCAACTCTTCCCTGGAGCCTCCAGAGAGGAATGAAGCCCTGCCAACACCTTCAGTTTAGCCCAGTGAGACCAGGATCAGACTTCTGACCCACTGAACTGTAAGATGATACTACATTTGAAATTTAAAAGACTCTATAACGTGGTCCCTACCTAGCTTACTTTTCTCCCTCTATTCTTTTCCTTTTGGTCTAAGCTCCAGACTTACAGAACAGCTGATTGTTACTCAAATATTACCCTAACTGGTTTTAGTTGTTTCTTTTTTGGGTCTGTGAACCACATCACTATGGTTCTAAGAGTCAACCCTAAATAAAAAGATACTCAGAGAAGTGCCACCTCCTCCTCATTCCTGCTACACTGTTTCCATTCCTTCCCTTCTTTCCACCTTCCCCCCCTGGCTCTCTGTAGGGAACCAATCACTTCAGTTTCTACTTTATCTTTTTTAATTTCCTCTGCACAAACCAGCACATACCTGTTTATCTTGTATCTCTTGCTATCTTACAGACAGGGTAGTTTACTATACTCGTTTACACTTAAGATTCACTTTTAAAAGATTAATTTTTAAAAGTCCAATGAACTCAACAGAAGAAGGCTACTAGACGATCTTAGCAAACGCTGTTCTGCTAAGTGGTAAGGGCCAGACTGAAATGGATTAAAACAGGACACATGAGGGCACTGAAATATCAGCATAGTTAACTTTCGGGAAGTTCCAGTCCTTATATACAGATAACCTCCATACTAGGTTACTTCTCACCACAGATCCTGGTTGTTGGGTTACCCTCATGAGGGTAGCAGGGATTCAATCTATGGAGCTGGCACGGGCAAGATCCTTTTTTATAGAGGCTCACTGGGTGGGTGTGAGAACTGGGTGGCACTTTTGATAGCTCGTCTGTGTGTTCTCAAGTCTCTGAATCCTAAAGCCTTCGCATAGGAGTCTTGCCTAAGTATGACAGCTTCGCGGTCTTGGTGACCGCATGAAAAAGAGCCCCAAACTACTGTATAGAATTGGCCTTAAACACCAGGCACTTGCCAGCCAATCTACGACCCCCGCAAGGGCCAGAAACTGGGGAATATCAGCTCTTAGCCTATCCTTCCCTTCACGTGGTTTTGCCAGTGTTCGGTAGCCCCAAAGAAACGAATCAAAAGCACTCTCTCACTTCCTGCCTCCGGGAACGAATATTCCCAGGACTACGGGCCGTTTCGACTGACACTACTTCCGGGAAAAGTAACCTTTCTTCGGCGGTTGCGGGCTTGGAGAGCTCTCGCGACATCTGCTCCCGCGAGATCTGCTTGCTCACTCTAGCGATGACATCCTCCTCCTCCTCCCCGCCGCCTTTCGGCAATCTTCGCCAGTCCCAGCCTCGACCAATCTGCACTCAGATAACATGGATCACGGTCTCCCCCGAACCCCGGTCCGCGCGGGGCATCAGACGGCAGCGGCGGGGTGTGGGCTGCACGAGGCGGGTGGCCGCGGCACTGCGGGCGGCCACGGGCTGGCGGCAAGGGGTGAGCGTGGGCGGGGCGGGAGTTAGCCAGCCGAGTAGCGGCTCGATTGTTCTGGCCTGGCTATGGCGCCTCTCCTCCCCCCCGCCATGGCTCCCCGTGTCCCTGCTCCGCTCCTCTCAGTGAGTGAAAGTGGCCGCCGCCGCCGCCGGCCCAGCGCCCGCAGCCGCCTCAGCGCCGCCGCCATCTTGGGGTCCCAGGAGCCGGCGAGGGAGCGAGCTAGGAGTGTCCACGTCCAACGCAGTCACCGTCCCACGGCCTCAGCTAGCGAGCCGCGGCTCCACCATCGGCGGGGCGACCCCCCCCTCCGGACCCCGCCCGCACCCCGCCCCCCCTCCGCCGCCGCCGCGGCGGCGGGGCCCGGCGGCCCGAGGTGAGGCGACCAGACGTGGGCGGGCGAACGAAGGGGGGGCTTGTGTAGGCCCCGTTGCGCCCCTCTCTGCGGGCGACGACTGGGCCGCGTCTTAAAGGGGCCGTCGCCCCCGGCCCTTGGATTTGTTGGGGTTAGTAGGGAGGATGGGTGTGGACACTCCCCGCAGGGTTGGAACTTAAGAGACCTGGGCCTTGTCCTTCCCCTCTGATATCTCTGGAGAGCTGGGGGTCACGCGGTGACCTCAGCTACTCCAGGAAGCCCGTGGGGCGCCCACACGTGGGGAGTGTGTTAGACCAGGTGCACGTGGGACCTGGTGGGGCGGTGTCGGGCTAACACGTGTGTGGGTTTTGGGGTGGGGTGAGGTGGGGAAGGGCGGGGGCTGGTTGGACTCCAGTAGAAAACGGGTGAGGGTTATACTTGTCATTTTAAACAAATATGATCTAAAGACTTGATTGTATGTTAAGCATCAGTGTATGGGGAGCAAGTTGGGTGATGTTGTTGGGGCGGGGCAGATTAACACGTGCACAGACTTAAGAGTGTGTAGGTGACACCTTTTCTGGTGTTTTGGGCTTTTGCAGGGCGTCTAGGCAAGTGTCATCCTATTTTGACATTCCTTCTTGAGCTTGCTGATGAAAACTACTACTTCCCGTAATTATCAAGAGTGGAAGCCCCCTACAGTTTAGGAGTGATAGAGTCAAAGAAAGCACTCATTATTCTGGTTAACAACCAACTGTGCCCCATGTTCTTCATTGATTCACACACACTGTCACAAGTTCCATGTTCACAAACTTGTTGGTAGGAATGGGAGAGGGAAGTGAGGTTGACCTCACTGACATCACAGGTAGCCAGTTAGTATTCCAATGAGTGATTTTCATGATTAACTTTCTCAGGGAAATTATTGTAGCTTACTACTCAATAACAAAATTTTATTGAGATATAATTCACATATCATAAAATCCACTCTTTTAAAGGGTACACTTCAGTGGTTCTTAGTACATTCACAACCATCACCACCATCTAATTCCAGTACATTTTCATTGTCCCATAAAGCCCAGTACCCATTATCAGTCACTCTTCATAACTCCCTCCCCCCAGCACCTGACAACCATTAATCTACTTTTTGTTTCTGTGAATTTGCTTATTCTAGACATTTTGCATAAATGAAACCATACAGTATATGCTCTTTTGTGACTGGCTTTTTTCATGTTTTTCATCACAAAAACATGTTTTCAAGGTTCATTCATGTTGTAGCGTGTATTCATACTTTCTTTTTTGTTACTGAATAATATTCCATTCCATTTGCATTTTATGCTTATAATTCTAAAGCTCTTCCTATAAAATAACAGTTTGAGATTGTATTATATAAGGTAAAGTTTGCATACCTCTACAGTTCTAAAATGAATTGTATTTTTTAAGGAATTAAATCTCATTATTTTCATGTATTATGTTATTTTCTTAAACATTTTGTTTCAGAAGAACCAAAAAACTTTTTTAAAAAATGTCATTTGATAGGAAATGACTGTAGAGACCACAAAGGTGATTGGAAAAATTTATGATTCATAAAAATATTTTGACTATAACAAGGTGGGAATGTGATTAAGACTAAACAACAGACCATAAATTATTGTGTTATGGTTTCATTAAATGAAAGTTTGTCATAATATTACCAAGGGAAGGGATCATAACAGCTTTTGACTGCCATTTATTTACTTGTGGAGACACAGGGCTAGGAAAGGAATAATAGACACCTTTTCTGCCCACAAGAAGATAAAAATCTGCTTGGGTGTTTTAACATATCACACAAATGCACACAAAATTAAATGCTGGGATGCAGTGGATTTTAGAGTGGTCAGAATAGGATAGGGTTAATAGGAAGCTTTCCGTTTGTATAGGAGAATAAGTGAAGTGGTTAAGTTTTAAAGTTGGATCTTAAGTATAAGAACTTTGGTATAATAGGCTGCAGCATGTAGGAAGAAGATGGAAAAGGCAGAGGCGCTGATACTTGTTAAGCACGTTTTATAAGCCAGTCACTATGTGAGATACTTTCTATATTGTTTTAATCTTCACAAAGCCTTTTGTGGTAGATATCCCTATTTTACTGATGAGAAAATTGAAACTCAGTGAAGTCACATAACCAGTAAATGACAAGAGTCAGGATTCTCTTCTTTCTGTGGCCCTTCTTCCTTCCCAAAAATATTCTAAGTATTTTGTAAAGGAGTCTAAAGTTATCAATAATATTCTTTATCTACATTAAGTCAGAAATTGATTTGTAGAAACATTAGATTAACTTGCTGATCATGATACAGTCGCTACCCATATTTTTATATAACTTAAAGGAAAATCGGTAAACTGTGTGATGTGTGTTCACTGCAAGAATTGTAGTCTGTATGATGGCCTCTAGAGCAGGGTTCTTAGATTTTGTGTGTGTGTGCTCTGGACCCCTTTGGCAGTCTATTGAAGCTTGTGAACCTGTTCACAGAATATGGCTTTTAAATGTATAAAGTACTAATGCAAATTTGCTTTTTTTAAATAAATTTTAGTAATGGTCCTGCTAATAATAGTTTATTGCCTACTTTCAGAAAGTATAGTTTATTGCCTATTTCCTGAAAGGAAATGCTAATTTCAGTTATAGGGTAGTGAAAATAAAGATGTAAAATTTTTTTCCATCGAAGTTCATGGACCCTAGTTTAAGAATCCCTGCCCCAGGGAGACTGGACACATAGCTAAGCTATATCATATGGGGCAAACCAGTGGTTTCCATAATAAGAAGTAGGTTTATCTACTCAAACATGAACATGACTTCTTAGAGGAAGAGCAAGTAGTAGTTTAGCTAAGGAGAAACCTGGTAGTATAGTGGAAAGACACTCATTTTGGACTTAAGAGACTTGGGTTTGAATCTTAGCTGTACCATTTACTAGGTAAGTTATCTTTTATGAGTTTCAGTTCGTATCTGTAAAATGGGAATAATATTTTTCACTTCTGAGATTAAATGGCATGTTAATTATAAAACACTCAGTTTGTGAAGAAACAAATATATCAAAGACTATGAAATGCATTTAGCCTTGATTTTGGAGGAGAGGAAGTTATTTCGTTATGTAGTAAGAAGGACCAGCATGTGGACGAATGGGACTTTCTCAGGGTATTCAAATATAGAGTACACCGTTTAGGAGTGGTGCTAAGACTAATCGTACTTCTTGTAAAGGAGCAAGTAAGGTGCCTCCAGGTTTGCATGTGACAGTTATTCTGGATAAGAAATTAGCCAAGTAGGGTAAACTGGGGGTAAATCTTTCATATCTGTGTGCATGAACAAAAAATGTGAGCATCAATATGGTAAAAAAAAAAAAAAGGGGGTGCTAGGTGATCAGTTTATCCCTGAGAATGTTGCCTAAGTGGATTGCCAGAAAGTTCAATAAAATGTTAGTCATTACCAAGAGGATTATGAGAAATTAAGTTTTAAAATGGACTGCCTTATCTTTGTAAGGAAACTGCAATACATCTCAGACTGTTGATTAGATTCTATTTATTGCACCTTGTGAAGAACAAATTAAGCAGGAGGGAAGTTTCCAGCAAATGGCAGTTAAAATGTTGAAGGCAATGGTGAGGCTCTCATGAAAATTAAAAAAAAAAAATTGATTCCAGAATGGAATGATGAAGATTGAGATGTACTATGATCAAATATTTAAGAAAAGCATGAATTATAATCCTAGAAAATTAGAACTAGCTTGAAAGGTGAATATTGCTTGACAGGTCTTGAATAATGAGTGGTTTGCTTATGAAATTTGTTAGCCCAGAAGGTGGTTTAGGCTTAAGATCAGATCAGACACAATTTAAGGAGTACTGAGCCAGGGACTTGTGATCCAGTCTTTTGTTAAAGTCAGCAAACTATTAATAATCCTTGGGCCTGATGGTTTGTGAAGCTCTTTATTTCACTCGTGTATTTACTCGATAAATATATACTGAATACCTGTTGGATGCTTTTTGATCCTCAACAACTGTTTGTTGAGCATCTGCCATACTCAAGGGATTGTGATAGACTTAGTGGGATGTACAAGTGAATTAACCCAATTGTGTATGTGGAGTGTATAGAGGGCTCTGTAAAGGTAAACATAAAATTATGCACTCTTAAGTACCATAGAGTAGAGAAGTATAAGCCTAAATGTTTCTTTTGAGGTGCTGATCTGAATTACAACACTTAGCTTTTGTTTTTAAAAAGTAAATTGAGACTAATTCTTGTCATTTGTTTAAAGACCCTAA
Organism: Cabassous unicinctus; assembly: GCA_029593785.1. NCBI lineage: Eukaryota > Metazoa > Chordata > Mammalia > Cingulata > Chlamyphoridae > Cabassous > Cabassous unicinctus. The sequence goes on from JAQZBX010076050.1 coordinate 10,199, forward strand.
TCTTTAGCCTTGTTAACAGAAGCAGTGTAATGCAGCAGCAGTGTTGTATAGCGGAACCCCTCTAGATCCTAAAGCCAGATGAATTGTGCTCAAATTTTGGCTGTCCCTCTTAACTAACTACATGGCCTCTGTATAGCTGTTTAAGCCTCAGTTTCTTTATCTGTTAAATGAGGATAATAATAGTCCCTGTTTCACATAGGATAATGGTGAGAAATGAATGAGTACATCTAAATGCTTAAAATGGTACCTCACAGTGCCCTTTCAATTTTAAGTGCCATTTTATTTTGATACCTAATCAGTTTAATCTACATTTTTAGTTTATAAAGTATTGATATCAGAACCTTTTTATTATGGGTAGAAAATCTCAAATTTCTTTTTAAATAAGGCAGGGAAAAACTATATCAATAAAATTGTTATGATGCGTTAACTTTTGTATTTATATATAATAACTACCAGTAGATGCTAATAGAAATAGCTTTCTATTTAAGATTATAACTCAAACAACGAGCTGGTATTTTCCAACATTAAACTTTCAGACTCTAAAACATTTCTGCCCAGTATGTCATTCTAATGTTTGTAATAGTTCGCTTTTTAGAAGTCATTCTTAGAATATAATAGTTAACAGTCCAGGCTCTAAAGCTGGGGTCAGGAGACTTTTTCTGTAAAGGAACAGATAGCAAATATTTTAGGCTTTGCAGACCACACCATCTCTGTTGCAGCTATTCACCTCTGCCACTGAAGTGCAAAAGCAGCCAGTCAATATGTAAATGAATGAATGGGGCTGTGTTCTAATAAAACTTTATGGGCACTGAAATTTTGATTTCATAGAATTTTCACATGTCATGAAATATTTTTTCTCAACCATTTAAAAAGGTGAAAGTCATTCTTAGCTTGCAGGCTTTACAAAAATGGACATTGGGCTTGATTTGGCCCACAGGCTGTAGCGTGCAGACCCCTGCTCCAGAGTCATGGCTCTACCACTCTTTGGCTAGGTGATTTTGTGCAAGTTACTTGACCTAGAGGAATTAAGAATTAATTAAGCCTTAATTCCATCTTTTAAATAGTGAAAATAATATCTACTTTTTAGAGTTTTAGAAATAAATTAGATAACCCATGTGAAGTGCTTTTAATAAATGCTATGTATTATTATCATCTAATTGAATCCTTCCGTCTTTCAGTCATGCATTTGGGACCCTGAGAGGATAGTCCTAAAGTCTATCTGTGGCATGCCAGTGGTGTTAACTCACAGCTTTTGACCTCAGCTTTTCTTTCTACCCTGCTGCACTGCTTCCATAGAGGGTTATAGTACCATTTAATTCAGTTAAAAATATTGCTTGATAAAACTGTTCTGTATGATATTTTAATGGTGGATACATGACATTATGCCTTTGTCAAAATCCATAAAATTTTTTTTTTAATATTTTAAAAGAAAACCCATAGAACTTAACAGCACAAAGAGTGAACCTTAATGTATATAAATAAAATTTTAAAAAAATGGGAGGTTGGGGGATGCCAGGAAGGAATGCAGACTGTGACAAGAGAATTTAATTGTATTATAGATATATGAAACAACCTTATTGAAAGAGTTAGGAGGAAAAATTGCTGACCTGAGTAACTTTGGAAGTGAGTGGACTCTCTAGGACTAAAGGCAAAAGGACCTGTGTATAAGCACTGTAGTCTAGTTGATAAATTGTTTCCCACAGGGGCATGGGTGAACAAGTCTGATACTGCTATACACATATACTGAAATTGAACAATTAAATAAATGAATGGTGGATAATTTGAGCCAGATTTTTCACTGTTGGAGTGGGAATTTACAGATGAGCAAGGAGGAAAGGCTAGAATGATCCATGTAGTAATGAATTAGAGTTGGAGACATAGTACAAATTTGTCTTTAGCTTAATATAGATAAAGATGATTACATGTAGAAATATTTATAGATATGTATACATACTTGGGTTAGTATGCACACATATTGCTGTACTCTGCCAGCTGAAAGGGTCAAAAAAAAATAACATACAGGGAGCCCAGATCTTGATTTCTAATACCATTCTCCAAGGCTCCTTGGAAAAATGGCTGATTCCTGGACAGGGGCAGAAAATATACAAAGTGAGCCTGGAACATCTTATAGTGCCAGAAAATAAGGAAGTACTCCCCAAAATCCAAAACCAACCAAACAGAAAAACCCCCATATTGATGTGTATTTCAAAGAAGCAAAGGAAGCAACTGAAAGAGCTCCCTATAGCCAACGCTGGAACAATTTGAGCAAAAAATAAAGTAGTATTGGATTTTAACCCGAAGTATAAAATGCATATCCATGAGTACATGATATAAATAAATGATTGAATAAATTAAAATATTGCTTGAAATACTACAGAGGCATATTTTTATGCTCTAGATGCCTCAGATTTGCTAGAGGTCCTTCAGACACTGTTGGAATAGTTAAGAATGTAGAGCTTTGCAGTCAGACATTTTGAATTCGAATCTTGGCTATGCTACTTCTGGCTGTGTGACTTTGGACAAGTTAATCAGTTTCTTTATAAGATGGGAGCAATGATAATATCTATCATATAAGGATTATAACAGTTAATGCATATGCAGAATGCACATGCATATAAAATGCTTGGCACATAGCTCTCAGTAGAATATGTGTGTGTAGCCTCCTTATTACAGTAGTATTTAATACAACAAAATCTAAGGATTTGGACCCTCAGTTGGAATTCTTTATAATGGAATCTGACTTTTATGTTGTTTTTTTTCCCCAGACTTCTTGAATGGAGGAAAAAGTCTGACATTAACAAGTGTTTCTCCAGCACATAGTTTGATATGCACATACCTTCATTCATATTGTGTAGATTGTGGAGGGAAGAGAATGAATAATTATATTTGGTGTTCATATAATCATCACAGGTCTGAGTGGCTGACAGATCTAAATATTGAAAAGCAGGATCCACTTAGTGTACAATTCAACTTACTCTTATTTACAGATGATGATTTGTCCCTAGGGTGAATTACTTGAACTACAATTCTCAGGCATTCTTTGGGGGAACACAGTTCAGCACAATTTCTCTGTTACCACCCACGCCAGTTAGTGTGCCCATTACTAAATGAAAACTGACTCTTAGTATAGGAATACTATATATAAAAGTGAATTTTGGAATATAGGCTGTTTTAGGATGTCTCTCTATATTCTCAGTAGTAATACCTCTCCCTGTCACTGGTAGAATAATGGAGAACTTAACTGTGCTGGGACTGATAATCATATTTTCCTGGCACATTGTGCAGGATCCCAGTTTTTCACAAGTGACTATCAAGTAAGATAATGTTATCTTCCTTTTGCTGAGGAATGAACTCAGTTGCTCAAGGTTTTCTGGGCTTAGAATTCAGTCCTTTAATTTATCTCTTCTACAAGAACATCTTTCTCAGCTACCTCATTCCCTGAAAAAGGTGTTTTCATGGAGCTGTGAAAGTCATTGAAGTCACTGGTTCTTTCAGTGATCGGGATGTTTAGTTGTGTTTTCAAACTTTTGATTGGATAAATTATTATTAATTCAGGTTGGGTGCTTTTCCCCAGAAGACCTCTGAAATATAGTCTGGTCCTAGGGACCTCTAACATAGCTTGATTTCAGTATTTAGACCTTAAGTGCTTTATAAACAGGGATTAATCTTTTTTGACCAAATGTTCTATCTGTGGTCTGTACTCTAGAACTCCCGTGAGGCACTTATGCTAGTAATGGTATTTCTTTTATTCCTCTGATAAGGTGTTTTTTTGTTCCCCATCTTGGTGAAGATTTGCTTCCAGGAAGTTGAAATAAATGATTCTTTCCTTGAAGAAAGCAAAATTGACTTTTTTTTTTTTGTCCTTGGTAACATATTTCACTTTGGGGAGTAATACTCAGATTTTATTAAGGAAGGAAAAATGTGGATAAGCACTTTCTTATTATACCTATGAGGTAGGCCAAAGTATTCTCACTTTGCCATTTTCTTGGAATTTTGTACTTTCAGTAAAGGCTAAACTTGTAGTATTTTCATGCTCGTATAGTAATCCCTTGGTTGAGCAGGTTGTTTTTGGTCTCCATATCAGAGGACTCTGTCTGGGGAAGCGGGTGTGGCTCAGTGGATAGAGCCCCCGTTTACCATATGGGAGGCCTGGGTTCGAGTCCCGAGGCCTCCTTGTGAGGGCATGCCGGCCTGAGCGGTGCGGTAGGCTGATGCAGCAACCTCACAGCAGGAAGCGGGTGTGGCGCAATGGATAGAGCACCCGTTTACCATATGAGAGGCCCGGGGTTCGCTTCCGGG
>JAQZBX010076051.1:0-14496 GCA_029593785.1 Cabassous unicinctus
AAAAAATGAGAGATCCAAGAAAAGCTAATACGAAGAGAATGTCAATATGTTCCCTGTCATAAAATTTCAGCTGGACGCCTGATATCCCTGTATAACTTCCCAGAGAGGTCCCCATACCAAACCAGGGTCCTTGTATATGCTAGGCAGGAATTTTTTCACTGAGCTAATCTGTCTCCCTAGGTTAGAGAGCCTTTCAGAAGGTTATCTGCCCCTTTTCCCTTGGGCAGTTTCGATTTCCTGCAGTACTGTTGCTTAGTCTGTTATCTTTGCCTCCTTTCTGATGTACTTCCTGTCTTCATCTAGGCTGCTGGGCATGGCAGCCTTCCTGAGGATATCCCTGTCTTCTCTCTGATGTTATTCCTCTCTCTATCTAGGCTGCTGGGCATGGCAGCCTGCCTGAGGAGATCCCTGTCTTCTCTCTGATGTAATTCCTCTCTTTACCTAGGCTGCTGGGCATAGCAGCCTGCCTGAGGAGATCCCCCTCCCCCATCCCTGTCACATCAGGGTCCCTTCTGACACCCAAGGGGGGCTTGGCTAGAGAAAATAATCGCAAAGAAACCACTTTCCACCCTCCCAGACCCCTCCTCCTCCCAAGGAGGTTGCAGTCACACTCCATTTGGAAGAGGGAGCGGCTTCACCTAGGCTCTTTGTCCTGAGAGCGAGGTATATGTGCCACTTCCAGCCACAGCGGCGAGAAACTCAAGATTTTTCTTCAGCTTCCTTATCTTTCCAGTACCCTCCTAGATGAACCAGAGCACCCTCCCACTCTATATATATCTAAAGAAGCTGGCAGGGAGGAAGAAGTCTGCTTTCGTCTCAGTCAGATAAAATTCTCCAGGAGTTTTATCCTTGTTGAATATCTCGGGGGTTGGGGAGGATCAATAACCCACTGTTTTGGCATCTTCTCCCTTTTCCCCACTCTCCTGGAAGTTGTGGAGTAGTGTCCTGGTCTGCTGTACCCCAAAGCAGGTCAACAAGGCAGCCCTTGAATCCTTCTCAGTTGTTTTAGTGAGGGCTGAGCTTTATCTGCCTACCCTGTTGGCCATGTTCCCACAATTCCCAGCTGAACTCTGTACTTTAATACAAGGAAGAGATAACTTATTAGTATTACTCCAAAGTTGTAGGCAATTTGCCTCGCCCACCCAAAGACATCTTGAATCTGCAGGCACTGACGCTGTGTGGTGGGTTTTGAGCAAAAATTAATTTCTGGACATTTTCAGTAGTAGTACATCTTGCTTTGTATGGTACAAGATCCTTTCCAAAGACAATGCCCTGCTCCTTCCCAGTGTTAGTTCTTTCTTTTATCTCCCCAAATCAGTAGCTCTTTACTTGGGCTCTGAGAATGGGAAAGTTAGCTGACCTTCCCTCATTGTCTTTTGAAAGGAGGACCTACAGAAATAGGAAGTCTTTCATGCCTGTCTGACAGTGGCAGGAAATCGCCACTTGCGCACCTGTGCTGCCACGGAAGGCTTTCTGCAGTCTCCTGTACCGCCCCTAACCTTTGTTGTGGTCATTTGGTGAAGACCCCCGGAAAGGTGCTTGCAAGTCCGTATAAATGCCCTTTAATTTGGATCTCTCAGTTACTCTAAACTAATACAGTAATTCAGACTTGGATTATACATTTATTTTTAAGTTTTTGTTTTTCTAGTTTAGCTAATTTCTTTTTAATTTTATTCACTTTTGTTGGGAAGCCATCTCTTGCTTTTGCTTTGCCAAAATTGAAACAGTTCATGTGTTTTACCTCTTCTCAGAGGGCCTTGCCATTCTGAAATTCATTCTAATTTGTTCCCTTGTAACCTGAGCTTTCTGATGGAGTCGAGAAGTCATAAATTTGCCTATTATCTGACTTTTTTTCTCATTGCTAATATGGGAGTAGTGTTGTCTTTTGGCTTGTTTCATCCTAAACAGAAGTGGGACTCCCTGCAGGCCTTATGTTTTGAAATAGTAATTTGGAGCAAGAACCTGGTCACAAGATGTTCAATATCCTCATTTGCAGGTTGGGAAATTGCTAATGTATTTTTTATTTGCATGTTTAAAACTTGCACTTTATTGCTTTCATCTCTCTACCAATGAGTCCAATTTTTTTTTATTTAAGGAGAAATGATTACTGAACATTTATTATGTACCAGGCTCCATGTAATAACAACAACAACGAAGATAAGAAGTTTGAGGTTTGGTTTGGGATACATCTAAGCAAAGAAACAATTGCCATGCCTTATAATAAGTTCTGTGATTAAGACAAGTAATCAATAATACGAGAATACAGAGAAAATGCACCTAACCCAGTTCTGATGTGGAGGAACATTCAACAAAAGCTTTTGTTATATTTTATTAATCATATTAATTGAAACCCACAGGCTAAATCAGAATTAGCTAGGTGTAGTGAACATAGACACAGTCCATAGTGAAAGACACTAGTTTTTTATATACAGTCAGTAAAACAGCTTAGCGTATGGGCTAGCATTTCTTAATGAAGTTGGAAGGTTCTGAGCTGTCTCGCTTTTGTCATTTTACAACAAATTACTGTAGAATTTGCACTGTTGTATTTAAGCAAACTATAAAAGTATTTATTTGTTTTCCAAAAGTATTGTTTATTTTTTAAATGGTTTGGGCCTTTTACATGGTTTATTTTCAAACATGGGGTTCTTACGAACTCATCAAAAACTACTTATTATGCAGATTATGTGGTATATTTCTAATATACTTTAGAACAAGTGTAATACAACGCAACGTTGCTTGCTCATTCCGCTTCAGGAAAAGTGCTAAGATTGCAGTCTCTTCTCTTTTTCCCTCAGGGTCATGTACAAAATTGGCCATTTTCAAATCTTTACCAGTGCCTAATAAACAATTGGTAACAACCTCACAAATAGCGCCACAAATCCATCTGAAGTTTGAACTAGCTCTAATAACTGTTTTCATTTGGGAGTGTGGCAAGGGGAGATAGGAGCAAAGGGAAAGGGTCTCATTCTTTTTCCTCAATGCCTGTCTCCTCTCACTCCAAGATATTAGGTTTTGCATGTTCTAATTTAGGATGACTTCAAATAGGATTAGAAGATGCAAACTATCAGCTGCCCTGTAGCTCTGTTTAGCTGCTCTTGCCATCAGTAACAATTTCTTGACAATTGTCTGATATTGGATTGACTTCATGATCTGATGGCATAATTGTAGTGATATATCTGTTTTTCTTTGCATTATTTACACTTTGATAAGAACAAAATCTATCTTCCAATATTTAGAAATCAGTGCTCAACATCATTTAAGAACATCACAGAATGAGGAAGAAGGTTGCCCAACTATTACTTAAACTGTTTAGGACAGGCAATATTTGACTAAAGTGTGGAGATTGGTATTTGTAAAGTTATAATCTTGGGAAGAGCTTTGGAAAGTAGAAAAGACACACTTGACACTGAATTAATTCAACTGGGATTAGTTTATCAGAGATGCAATTCAGAGGAGAATGTGCTGTAAGAGATGTTTTATGCATATAATATCATCTTATATAATCCTCACAGTCCCCCAAGAAGACAGCTTTTATAAGTCACATTTTATGAGTGGGGTCATTCAGGATTAGACAATTTATATAATTTTTCCAAGAACATACTGGTAGAAACAGGATTGATGTTTTCACATACATCTGACTCCAATCTCCAAGCTCTTATCATTAATAAATCAGTTTTATTCTCTGGATAAATGCATACCAAGTACCAACACTTCCAGGCATGTTGATGAGGAATTGGGATATAAAGATAAGTAAGCTATGTTTCCTAAGTTTGAGTGATTAATAGTCTCTTACAGAGCCAGCAGGTAAACTGATGGTGTAACAAAGCTTTATGGTCTGCGGTAAGAGCATCAGCTGCCCAATGCTTGCCCAGGGTGGCTTAGACCTCATGGTGGATGTGATGTCTAAGCTGAGCACTGAGACATGAACTATGTACAACAGTCTGAAAAGCAGGTGATAAGAATGGGAATGTTATTCCATGGAAAGTGCACAGCTCGAGCAAAAGCACAGAGTGAGATTTGTCCAACTGATGCCTTACAACAATTTAACTCATTAGAATAGGTTTGGTGCTCAGAGGAAATGGGATGCAGTGCAATGCAGCGTTGCTTTTGTTGTACCATATAACACAGTTTGGCGAAAACAGAACCAGGTGATGCATTCAGTAGGGTGATGTCTCTTTGACATTGCACATATAAAAGGAACTCTTTTGAACAGAATAATTTTGGATAAAGGGGAAAACCAGAGAAAAGCTTTTCTTTTGAACCTCATAAAATGACTGAAAATGCTATTTTGATCAGGGAAAATAATGAGATTCACCTGGAATTAGTGGACACTTTCTGTGTCACTTACAAAACAATTAGATCTAATTGTTAAGGCTTTGACACATCATCATATGAAAGTTTATGCATAAAGCAGATGATTTTCAATTTATAAATAAAATAAATGTTCACAAAGGTAAAATCCTTATTAAGAGGAACAGAACTTCAGTGAAAAAATTTCAGCAACTAAGGGGCAGTTGAGAAAGAAAACTAAAATGGGATTGGGCCACTGCTTAGGATAGTAGTTCTCAAACTTGGCTGCACATTAAAATCACCTGGGAAGTTTTAAAACAATCTAAATACCCAGCTTGTGCCCCATAACAATTAAACCAGAATACCTGGAGGTATCAGTATTTTAAAGATCCTCAGGTTATTGCATTGTGTAACAAAATTTGGAAACCAGTGGCCTAAGATCTGCATTTGTTTCATATTATTTCCTTGGGTTAGTTTTATGTAGCAAAACTTTGCAGTCAGAAAAAAAGAGTGTGAGGGAAGGCACTCTTCTTTTTAAAACTGCAGTGAATGCTGTTGTCTAAACTAGGAATTAAAATTCCTGGTAGAATTTTAGAAGCATACAGACAATCTAATTATTTTTGTATTGGCAAAGCACTTATGGTATCTTGCCTATCATCATATATCTTAGAATAAGTAATGACATATAGTTCATTATTATGTGCTTAAAATCAGAGGTGACAACGATGCATAAGAAGTATTCTTCTCATGGCACCTTTCCCAGAAGAACTAAGCCACAAGAGAATATTATTGTGAATTCTTATATTGTCCTGTTGATTGGTAAGGACAGTGACCTTATCATTACTTTTACGAAAAAGGAAAGTTAGATGCTAGAAACTGAAGCTGGAATCTAGGTTTATTGATTTTCATGCCCATATTACATCTACAGTTCTTGTAATGCCTAATATACCAAGCCTAAACTGAGTATTAACATGATTAAAGCTGGATGCCAGAAATGCTATTTTGCTCTGAAAATTTTGCTTTGAAATCAATATGTTTACCCCGAAGGAATCATATTTATAATGAAACAACTGAAGCCTAGAGTATGGTTTATGAGGAGGCAAAATTTAAAATATGGGCTATAGAAGAAAGGTTACTATTTCTAAAAATAATCCTAAATATTTTAATCAGCATACCAACCACAAAGTATTCATGGCACTCCTACAATGTTTTTATTTTTTATTTTTTATTTTGCTTTATCTTCTTCCTATAATGTTTTTAATAATTCACTAGGCACCGTGATACAAATAAACATAAAATGGTTTCTTTTTATAAGGAGGTTGCAATATATTTAAGACAGTTTCTTTGTATAAGGAGTTTCAATATATTAGTGAGCTAAGACATGGCTTGTTCTGTAATCACCACAAGTAGTGATAAAGTGTGTAATTATTTAGTAAAGCTAATAAGAAAAAAAATGATCTTGTCCCTAAATAGTGTGAGAGGAGATTCTTCTATTTTTTAACCTCTTTTGAATATTATAGAATGCTACGTTAATCTCATTGTTCAGAAAACTTACACCATATGAGAAGATTAATAGGAGAAACTGTAATAGGTCTTTGCTTTGACTGAATGGGAGGAAAGGATATGAAGGAAAGGAGAAAACCTCAAATGAAGGACCAATAAAGTACCAGATGTAAAACCCATTCAGCTTCTTCTAAATTGCCTCATATTTTAACACACAATGAATAGGAAAAAAAAGAACAACTAACTTTGCATGTCATAATGTCTCTTTAACTAATACAATCCTCCATTAGACGTCAGCGCCTCTACCAGTCTGAGTTTCTTGTTAATAAGGACGATCTTTATTCATCTCTGAGTCCTCTGTATCAAGCATAGTGCAATGAATATAAAAAGAAATTGATGACTGTAAAATCTACCTTAAATTGAGATGAACGGCAATGAATCATCAACCAAGTTTTTCTTAGTTTTCCATTTTGTTTTATGTTTTATATATCCTCTCTTCAAATGCTAATTCCTGAGGTCATTGACTGTGTGCTGTGTAGAACAAACTGAAGGTTTAAATTATTTCATTCTGAAATGAAGGTTTCCTTGACATAGGATAGATACATCCTGTGTTTACTTTGTATTTGTATTTACTTTGGTAAATAATGGATGGGAAACTCACTATAACATAAGGTGGTCTTAATAACTGTAAATGCCTTCTGTCACACAGGGACTGTATATTCTGCTAAAACAAGCCTCTAATATACTTGTAGAATACCAATGTCTGAAATGAGGTGACATTTTTTTCTATTGTAAATGCAATTTTTCTTTGCTTATATACTTGAGATCTTTAAATGTATAAAAATATTTTAGCTCCACAATTTTCTATTTCTTAGAATTTACAAACTCTAGGTCTTTAATGGAAAATCTTGGTGCCCTCAGTTTTTTAACTTTCCTTAATTAGTCACTAGCTCTCCTTTCCGCAGCTGCAGGGGAAAACTGAAATAATACATCAGTACGTTTATCAAGAGCAAGATTCATATCTTGTCCATCTTTGTAGCCTCAAAGCACTGTACATTTTACTTTTTGTCTGGTTTATGCTCCACCACCTATGTTTGTGGAAACAAAAAGAATATGGCAGAGCGTGTTGAAATATGGATATTGAAATGTTGCTGTTTGTCAACATGGTATAGCCTACTGTATAACTGAATAGTTTAATTAAACTGCAAAAAAAAAATCCTCTAGTGCATTTACTTGAAGGATTGATGAAAGTATGTATGCTAAAAGAAAATGTAAAGGTGGTATAGCTTCCTTATTCATAGTACCTACTAGACAATTCCTAAATATAGGCAGAGTATATTCCAGATGTAAAAATACATATTTCTCTATATGTGCTTTAATATTACTGAATAGAAGTCAACTAATATTTTTTGAATATCTACCCTGGGCTAGAAACTATAATATTTCATAATCATATAGGGAAAATAATTCAGGGTTGTCTCAAAGAATAAATATTCATATTATGCAACAAAAGTTGATTTGATCACAGATTACTAAGTATTGATTTTATTTATTTTTCTGGAATCCATTTCAGTCTCAAGATACTCAAAATTTCCATTACCCTAAAAAGTTCCCTCTTGCTTCCTTGCAGGTAACCCTTCTACCAATCTGAGCTCTAGGCAACTACTTATGGCTTTTTGATATTAGAGGATTATACCTGCTCTTGAATTAAATATAAATAAAATCACATAGTATGGACTCTTTTTTTTGTCTGGCTTCTCTCTGTCAGCATAATGTTTCAAGATCCATATGTACATATTAATAGTTTGTTTTCATTCCTGAGTAATATTCCACTGGATCCGTATACCACAATTTGTTTATCCATTTACTTGTTGATGGACATTTAAGTTGTTACCCAGTATGGAAAATATTGAATAAAGCTTCTAAGAACATTTTTGCACAAAATGTTTGTTTTCACTTCTGTTGACTAAATACATAGGAGTGGAGTGTCTAGGGGTATATGGGAAGTATATGTTTAACTTTTTAGGAGACTGCTAAACTGTTTTCCAAAATAGTTGTACAATATTGCATTCCAAGCAGCAAAGCATGAGAATTCCAGTTGTTCCACATCCTTATCCAATTCTTGTTGTGAGTCTTTTACATTTTATTCATTCAATGTGGATCTCAGTTTTTATTTATTTTGTATTAAATTTGTGTATCCCTAAGCTAATGCTATTGAACACCTTTTCATATCCTTATGGGTCTTTGTGTATCTACTCTTGTAAACTGTACTTTCAAACATGTGCCAAATTATATTTTGTTGTTTCTCATATTGAGTGTTTTAGTTTTCTGGCTGCTAAAACAAATACCATACAATGGGTTGGCTTAAACAATGGGAATTTATTCGCTTATGGTTTTGAGGATAGGAGAAATCCACAATCTAGCATCTGCAAGACAATGATTTCTTCCTGAAAACTGGCTTTCTGCGCCTGGCTGATAGTGATTCTTGGTCCTTGGCTTTTCTGTTTCATGGCAATGCACATTGCAGCATCTTTTCCTTTCTCTTCCAGGTTCCATTGACTTCCAAATTCTGGCTGCTCCCCATGGCTTCTCCCATATCCAATTTTCTTTGGCTATAAGGATTTCGTCCATATTGGATTAAGGCCCACACTCATTCCGTTTGGGCACACCTTAACTATTAACATCTTCAAAGGTCCTATTTACAAATGCATTCTATTTACCCACAGGACCATGGATTGGTACCTGAACATGCCTTTTTTAGGGGGCATGATTCAGTCCCCAATGAGTTATAAGAATTTTAAAAATATATTCTGGATGCAAGTTCTTTATGAAATATAGGTATTGTAATTATTTTTCTTCCCATCTATGGATTTCCCCCTCATTTTAATAGTGACTTTCAAAGGGCACAAGGTTTTACTTTGATGAAGTGTGATTTTTGAGGGTGGACATCCTTTACTTTTTCCTGATCCTAAGGGAAAAACACTCAGTCTTTCACCATTAGGTTTTTTCTAGATGTCCAATCAGGTTGAAGAAGTTTCTTTATATTTATAGTATCTTCTTTATTTCTATTCTATGGTAGAGAATAATAAGTTTCTTTCTGTTCCTGGAATCTATTCATAGAATACTACTAATCTGTAAGTTTCCTATCTTGCAATAATTTTGTCTATTTTTTATTTCAGGGCAATGCTGGCCTCACAAAATGAGTTGTGAAGGTTTTTATACTCAAATGTTTTATGAGACATTTTTGTAGGATTGACATTATCTTTTCCTTAAATGTTTGATAGAATTCATCAGTTAAGCCCAGTGAGTACCACTCTAGCTGCATCCTACAAATATTGACATATTATGTCACCATTGTCATTTGATTCAGTATATTTATGGATTTTCTTCTGTGACTTCTTTTTAGACTCAGTGGTATTTAAAAGTGTGTGGTTCAGGGGGTTCACTTTGATTAAGATTGTGGGTAAGATGCTTTAGGGTTCTATTCACTTATAGAGGCTTTGAACAACTAGCGAGAACTAGCAGAAATGTCTTCCCCCAAACTCCAGAAAGCAGTTAAAGGATTGCAGTAACAGTGCAAGTGCTAAATCAAGAAAAAGTTCACTAAAAAGCTGTAGGATCTTGTGTTGCCTGGCTGACCCCTCCCCCATTTCCTCAGTGATTCAGGGCAGAGCTGGCCTATGCTTCCAGTCTGGATCCCTGGTCCTGGTTCCATAGGGAGCAGAATAACACTTGTGCACATACTGAGAGCTTATATGTCTGGCCTAATCTGTCTGGGGGTGACCTGAGAGACTCATTGTCCCAGAACTTGTTGTATGTGTAGGAGGCAGTCCACCAAGCTCTCCTTCAGACTGCTGTGGAGAGCAATCAAGTCATGCTGCCTGGGGCAAGGGACACCTGGCTGTAGGATGCACAGTGCAGTGCTTGGGGCTGTGAGAAAACTGTTTCCTGGGGAAGAGGGAATATTCACATTCCTGTAAAGAGGGGGGAATTCCTAGGGCCACACTCATGTGCCCAAGATAAGAAGCATGCACAGATGGTACTAGGGAGGCCCCTACACATTGGCCTAGAGTTATTCTCCAAACTCATTGTATGGATAAGCTCTGAAGGACATCACTTGAAACAGGTCTATCTGCAAAGATAAATAGTGATGTTTTCTATTTTTCCTTCTTCATTTTTTTGTTGTTAGCTCCTGGCATTCAAGAAAAGCTCTGTCATAACACTAGCTGGGTAGAAGCTTCAGGAATGGATGCTATAGAGTCTAAATTCCAGTGATAACACATTAAAATATCAAAATGCCTAGGTTTCAACAAAAGATTATATGGTGGTTTGATGCTGTATATACCCCAGAAAAGCATGTTCTTAAATTTAATCCATTTCTGTGGGAGTGACCATTAAAAGTAGAACATTTTGATGAGGTTCCTTCAGTTAAGGTGTGTGTGGCCCAGCCCAATCAGGATGGGTATTAATCGTACTACTGGATTACCTTATGAGACAATGAAATTCAGACACAGAGAAAAAGCCACCAGAAGCAAGAAGCTGAAATGGGGCCTGATGAGAAGTTCTTTAGTTCAAAGATCTTTAGTTCAGAGGAACTAAAGATCACCAGCAGCCAGCCCCAGAATGCCACAGTGTTCAGGGAAAAAGTATCACTTTGATGATGTCTTGATTTGTACATTTTCTTTGTCTCAAAACTGTGAGCAAATTAATTCCCATTGTTTAACCCAACGCATTTCATGGTATTCACTTAAGCAGCCTAGGAAAATAAAACAGATTATAAAACATAGAAAGAAACAGTAGGTGATAACCCAGACAAAGAAGTTTAAAGCATCAGAAACCATCAACAAGGAGAATCACACCTGGGACATTACAGCAAAAAAACTTTAAAAATCTATTCCTAAAAGTGCTCAAAGAGCTAAAGGGAAACATGGACGAAGACTAAAGGAAGCCAAGAAAACAATAGAGGAACACAAAGAGAATATCAGTAGATAAGTGGAAACTACGAAAAAAACAAAACAAAACAAAACACCAAGCAGTACTGAAGACCTTAGTAACAGAATTTCAAAATTCCCTAGAGGGGTTCAACAGCAGATTGGAGTTGGCAGAAGAAAGACTCCATGAACTTGAAGATAAGAAAATTGAAATCATCCAGTCTGGAGAGCAGAAAGAAGAAAGAATGAAGAAAAGTGAACAGAGCCTGAGGAACTTGTGGAACACCATCAAACATATCAATATATGTGTTGTGGTAGTCCCAGAAGGAGAAGAAATAGATAATGGAGCAGAAAGAATATTCAGAGAGAATGGCTGAAGACTTCACAAATTTTACAAAACACATGAATATACTCATCCAAGATGCTCGGCAAACTCCAAAGATGGTATACCCAAATTGACCCTTGCTGGCAGTTATAATCAAACTGTCAAATGCCAAAGATAAAGGGAGTATTCTGAAAGCCACAAGATAGAGGCAACATACCATATACAAGGGAGCCCCCAAAAGAATAAGTGCCGATTTCTCATCAGAAATCATGGAGTCAAGAAGGCATTGGGAAGAAATATTTAAAGTGTTGGAAACAAAAAACAAAGAAACAAACGAAAAGAAGCCAATCAAGATTTCTGTACCCAGAAAAACTGTCTTTCAAAAATGAAGGTGGAATTAAGACCTTCCCAGGTAAACAAAAGCTGAGGGACTTCATTACCACTAGATCAGCCCTACAAGAAATGCTAAAGGGAGTTCTGCAGATTGAAAGAAAAGGACAGTGCAAAATTGATTGAAGCAACATGAAGAATGTCTCTCATAAAGATAATGGCATGGGCAAATATAAATACCAGTATTATTGTATTTTTGATTTGCAACTCTATATTTTATTTCCTACAGTACTAAAAGGAAATTTCATTGAATGTAATGATAAATCAATGGTTTTGAACTCCTAAGGTATAAATATGTAATTTATAATATATTGTGAAGCTCTCTTAGTTTCATGCACATTTAGACATTTTATGCCTTCTTGAAGAATTGACTCTTTTATCATTATATAATGTATCTCTTTATCCCTGTAATATTTTTGTTCCAAAGTATACTTTTTAATATTAATATAGCCACTATAGCTTTCTTATGACTAGGATTTGTGTGGTATGTCTCTTTCCATTCTATTATTTTTCACGGGTTTCTTTAATTTTAAAGTGGGCTTCTTACAGACAAGAATGTAGTTGAGTATTACTTTTTTATGCAATTTGAAAATTTCTGCCTTTTAATTGGCATGTAGATGATTTATATTTCATGTTATTATTGTTGTGGTTGTGTTTAAATCCATAAACTTGCTATTTGTGTTACATTTTTTCTGTCATTTATTCTATTTTTTCTTTTTTTTCCCTGTCTTTTTTAGATTGAGTGCTTTTTTATATTTTATTTTATCTTTATTTAATATTTTAGTGGTTAGACTGGAGTTTACAGTATGAATGTTAAATTTATTGTAGTCTACTTTAAAATAGTATTATGACACTTCACATATAATATAAGAAACTTTTAACAGTCTACTTCTATTTTTCCATCCTGTCCTTTGAGCTATAGCAGTCATAGTTTTAATTCTATATAAGGTAAAAATTCCATAATACACTGTTAGGCTTTTTTTTTTTTTTTTCTACAGTCAATTACCTTATAAGAAATTAAAGAATGAGGGTATGGTTTTTATATTTGCATACATCTTTGTCATTCTGTTTCTTGTCATTTCTTTTATAGAATCAAATTTTCATATGGCATCAATTTTCCTCCTTTTGAAAACTTTCTTTAATATCTGTTTCCCTCATTAATTCCTCATTCTCTAATTTCAAACTTTTATTCAGTAAGAAAAATATGACTTTTATTTACTACTAAATTTTTTTTGGTAGACATGGGATGTGCTAACAATTATCTGCAATCATTTAATAGCTGCTTACCAGTGTTCTACCAGAGCTTTTTACATATGAAATTAGATTTATAACTTAGGAACAAATTGGTCAACAAGTTGTATATTGCTTTGTTTGTGAGTTAGAAATCCATTCACCATATGGTCTAAAATATGCACACTTTCTGGAAAGATAAAACTTTATTGGATTTACTTTAAGCTTGTTGAATAGATTTAAATAATAAAGTTTTAAAAAATCTCAAAAAAAATCCCACATCTACTGAGAAGAGATATTCATTCCATTTCAATACCTAGTAAAATGTCAATTTGAATTTACATAGTACAGCTATCAATTCAAGAACTAACTTCAGTACTGTTTATTTTTTTTCCTCATTGATACTATAAGAGTCATTTTGGTTTCCGCTAGGGAAAAATCATAACAGGGTTCAGTTCTCAATAGTAACAGATTGATGTGAAATTGCTTCATACTTCATCACTTTCAAGAAAAAGAAATAATCACTTTAGATGAATTTTCGGGTAGCTTTAAATAAGGAGAGAAAATGGAAAGACTATAAACATAAGACGGTTGATAGAGATTTAAAGGCATATGAAAAATATGCTTAAGACTTTCTGAGATGATTCGTTGACACAGGGAGCCTATTTATACTGTTTTCTTAATTTACTCTTTAAATTACCTCAGTTTATATTATTTTGTTTAGCTATACCTAACAGTTAAGGTAAAGGAAGGGGAAAAATATGCCAGGCACTTTATATTATTAAATTCTTTTAACAATGGCTTAATGAAATGAATAATATGCACTTTTAGAGATATGTAGACTGAGGGTCCAGTCAGGAAGGTAAAATAACCTGCTCAATAAATGGAAGAACTAGTATTCAGAGTCAGCTCATTCTTTTCTACTTTTATCACCCACATCCCAGTAATAAAAATATCTAATTTAACATTTAATTCTTTCATCTAATTTTCTTTTTCATCCTCCCTTCCTCTTCCTCCTCTTCCTCTCCTCCTCCTTCTCTCTCTCTCTCCCCTCCTCCCTTCCTCCTTTCCTCACATTCTTCCTTTGGCTTGTAATGATGGTTGATAAATAGACTCAATAATTTGTCAAGCCTTCCAGATGTCTCACAACCCACAGCCATTTGGTCAGAAAATCCTTTTGGGTCTCACTTCAAAATACCTTCATTTTATGACCATGTCTCATCACCTATGTTAAATTAGTGCCCTTGGTGTGAGCCACCATTATTTCTCCCTTGGTTTGGTGCAACAACCCTTTGTTAGTAATTCCTGATTCTGCTTCTATTTTCATGGTAGTAACCAGTGGATCATTTTAAAACTTAGGATGGATCAAGTCAATCTTGTTTTCAATGGCTCCCACTGTTTCACAGTAAAAGTGACAGTCCTCACAATGGTCTCTCAGGCCCTGCATAATCTGATTTGGTTCTCTGGCTTCATCCCCTGCTTTCTCCTCCTTGCTCACTCTGATCCAGGTTTATGGACCTTCCTTAACTTCCTGGAGCATGATAACTTTATTCCTACCACAAGGCGTCTGCACTGTGTTTCCTCTGGTATGTTCTTTTTCCAGGTAATCACCTCTTTTAAGATATACTTAGGGAAGCGGGTGTGGCTCAGTGGATAGAGCCCCCGTTTACCATATGGGAGGCCCGGGTTCGCGTCCTGAGGCCTCCTTGTGAGGGCACGCCGGCCTGAGCGGTGCGGTGGGCTGATGCAGCAACCTCACGGCAGGAAGCGGGTGTGGCGCAATGGATAGAGCACCCGTTTACCATATGAGAGGCCCCGGGTTCGCTT
>JAQZBX010076053.1:0-14497 GCA_029593785.1 Cabassous unicinctus
AGTACACTTATCGTGAAAATTAAATGCCCAGATATCAGAAAAAGTTATAAGCCATAATAAGAAACAGAAAGATATGGCCCAGTCAGTGGAACAAAGTACAATTTCTGAGAAGACAGAAAAATTGGAAAAATGAATAAAATACTTTCAAACAAATCTCAATCAATTCAGGTAGATGAAGGAAAATATAACTAAAGAAACACAGGATATTAAAAAGATATTAGGTGCACATAAATAAGAATTTTAAAATATAAACACATAACAGAAATTATGGAATAACAAGACACAATAGAAGTGATATAGTGTGCACTAGAGGCATACAACCAGCAGATTCCTTGTGGACTCCTTGTGGTGTTTTCATTCTCAAACTGCCCCTGGAAATCACTAGGGGTATCATTTAGTTCCTCATAAGTCTACCAAGGGAATCTGTTAGGTTCCCACAGCTTGAATTGCTATGTATCTTACAGTCATCTGCATAATTTTATTAAAAAATAAATTTCAACATGGCAAGAGATAAAACCAATAAACTGAAGGAAAAGTGAAATTTGCTTTTTTACATACAACAAACTCAGAGTCTGTAAATATTTTACTTATTCAGGATGCACAGTGATAAGAGGATTCTTTCAGGGTATTTTGCTTGTTTATCACTCACCACTTCCACATAATGGAAGTTGCCAGTGTATTTCTGGAATATTGTCTGGCACC
Source organism: Cabassous unicinctus (assembly GCA_029593785.1). Taxonomy (NCBI): domain Eukaryota; kingdom Metazoa; phylum Chordata; class Mammalia; order Cingulata; family Chlamyphoridae; genus Cabassous; species Cabassous unicinctus. Next base: position 703 of record JAQZBX010076053.1, read on the forward strand.
TCAGAAGTGCTAAAAATATTTGCTTGAATAAAGGAATGAATAAATAAATTTATTGGAATTATTAACATTACCTGGTTCTCTATTTTCACCAGTGAAAACAAGAACAAAGAAATTGAGACTATCCTGATTTTATAATTTAGAATTCATTAAATAAGAAAGAAGGTTGTATGATGAAGTGGTAGAAAAAATAAGTTGGACCCTGCACACATAACATATTCCATCTTTAACTTTAGTTGGAGATAGACATGTCTACCTTGCTATTCACCATAGGATGTGCAAGCACAGAAATCACTTATTTGGGATATGAGTTTAAATGCGCAAAGTCATTGAGCAAAAATAACAATCCTGCTCCTGCTCAAGCTTTACACTACAGATGTTGATAAGTGAGTAACTTTAACTATCTGAACACATTATACTACTTGCCATTGCTTACTTCTAATTCTGAAAGAATAAAAAAGAGCCAGAGTGGCACAAATAACATGAAAAATTATCAGATCTAGAAGTTGTTAAAGAGATGGAAGATGGCATATTTTGTTACTTTTCTCTTTCATTGAATGCCCATGACCTAGAATGTAACCCTGCACAGCTCCAGTTTATCTGACAGGATTCTAAAAGATCTGAGCATCCTAGGAATCAGTGCTCAGTCCTCTATTCTGTATTCACACTGTCTATGTTACCTCATTAAGTCCACAGCTGTCTATAGCTGAGGATGTCCAAGTTTCCATCTCCAACCTCCAAGACTTCTGAGGCTCAGTCTCATCTATTTGGTGGTCTGCCTGGCTCTGCATCGCAGCGTCTTCCTCTGTAAACTCTGCATTGTAATGCATTCTTCATGTGGTTGTCATGCAGAGAACACATCCTTTATAAAGGAAACACACTTAGATCAGTGCATTGCACCATAGTATGTACTCAAAGTCCTCTTAGCATTAGTACTTGATCTCTCCACGTGCTTATGTAATAGCAGTAGAATGTTATCATGGTCATAAAACAATTCTTGTTTACAATCCCTGTTCCATCACTATCAATAAAATTCACAAGACTTCATTGATGAGTTGACTTGTTCACTACAGTCAATATAGTGAAGAAAAGTTGCCCAAATCCCACCCAATAAACTGTTCCATCATTCCTGTTGGTGAGCATTAAGGGAGATTTAAACCAAATAATTTGTTAAAAATTAGCATTCTGGCCATTCATTTTAATACAATCAATCCATAATACCTGCTTAGGGCATCTCTGGCGTTATATTCTGGTCCATTTAAAATAATGGTCTTTCCCTCCCGTTTAGTCCATTGGCATCCTGCTCTGTTCCTATCAGTGCCCTCTGCTTTCAGCTCACCTAGAGTTATGACAAGGCCTGTTTGAGGCTCATTTCCAGAAATGTAAATGATTTTTTAACTTATGGAAACTGTTATCATCTATGAATAATGACAGTCAAATCTTTCTTTTTCCCCCCAGGACTTTCAGCTTTACTTGTTTAACAAAAAAAAACAAAACAAAACAAAACAAAACTCACACTTTACTGATAATTTTAAGAGGAAATTTCTAACATTTCACCATGAAAGATAACACAGTTGTTTTCCAGATTAACAAATTTCTTTTGTATTCCTAATTTGCTGAGAGTTAATGCAACGGTTTTTTGGATTGCATTAAATACTTTCTTCATGCCTATTAAGAATAACGAGTGCTTTCTTTTTTAATGAATAAATACACTGATTTAAATCCTTAAATTTTTATTAAGCCTCAAATTTCATGCCTGAATTAAGGTAAATTAGTCATTGTATATGTGTTGTCCTTTGGTGAATTCAGTTTCCCAGTATTTGTTTAGGTTTTTGCATCTTGATTAGTATGTTTATCATGCAAATTTTTTAAAATCCCCTGTTACTTTTCTATAGTTGTTAAATTAAGCTTGTAATTGATTTTGAACAAGATTAATTTTATTTGCACCTTCCATATTTGGTTGTGCTGCCTAAAAAGCTGTAGGCCAGTTGCTGTATTTGCAAGAAGATTTAAATCACTGATACTGTTTATTAAATGGTTAAAGTTCTTTTCTCACAATTTATTAGAAAATTTGCCACTGCATGCTCTAGGGTGCTGGAATCTAAAGTTTATTATGTGGACTGTCACAGTTTTCATCCTTATCCCAGTCTGATTGGATGTCTCCTGGTGCCCATTCACTTATTTTATACTTATTATTTGCTGTCAGGAAATGGACAGTAGACTGCCCAAGCGTTTTGTGTCTACAGCTTCCTCAAATCCACAATATAAAAATGATATGTTATTTTAATATTTTCCTAATTTTAATTAGTTTCCTTAACTTATTTTGTTTTCATATTTTCCCTATTAGTTTCAAAGTTTTGTTTTTCATATTCAGGTCTTTATTCCAGTTGAAAGGCATTTTTATGCATGATGTGGTGCAGGCTTCCAGTGTCATCTGTGTATCAGATGAGAACACATCTTCAGCATCATAGAACAGAGAGCAGTGGTTGAAGCAGTTGAGGTGGTTGGGGCAGTTGGGGCAGTTGGAGTGGTTGGGGTGGTTGGAGTGGTGAATGTGACTCAGGCTGGTAGAGGGGTGGGGTTCTACCTCCACACCTTTGGTGATTCAGGTGGGTCAGAAGAACCATAGTGTCTTCCCAACCACCTGCCAAGGGGTCAGTATGCCTGGTTCTGCCCTTCCTGGGTATTATCCACTCACCCCCTTTTGGTTCCCATGGGGAAGACAGGAGCCTTTGAGGCTTATACCCAGGAGAAAGACCAGAAGAGCTCCATGCTGTAGCCACCTGGCCATTAGTGCATATGCTGAGATACCAGGAGGGAGTGGAAGGTGGATCACCCATCAGGGATCAGGAGTTTAGTTAGAGGTAGTAAGATGTGTCACAAAGGTGCCTATGGCTCAGCCCATAAAAAGACCCTTGAGTTGGACAATCAATAGGTGCTAGATAACAGAGAAAAAAAAGGGTTTCTACAGAATTTCAGATTATTTCACTATCATCACTAACAGTGAACCACTATCCTCCTCAGACTAAGGAGGAAATTTGAAAATGATATAGAAACATAAATTCCACTTTTAATAATAATGAATTAACAAAATGAAGTTCAACATTAGCAATTATTGCCAGATTGGAGCCAAGATGGAAAAAAATTAAAAAGTCCTAAACTAGAAACTCAAGGGAGTGAACTGAGCCTCCCTCTTTTGCCATTTTCCCCATTCCAAACTTTCTCACTCCCTACCTCCCAAGAGTTTATAAACTACTTTTAGCTCCTTGAACACAGTACCTAGATGCTAATTAAGGGAGATATTTTCCTTCAGAAAAAGTCCTAAGTTTTATAAGCAAATTTCTTGGTGCTCCATTATTGGCAATGTACTTGAAATGTCTCTTTGGAGATGGTGTTCAAATCTAGCCTATGGGCTATATGGGAATTAGTCTGATTTTTTTTGTTACCACCCCTAATTTGGCATCCAAAATATTATTATCAATTTTATTCTCCGTAGAATAACTATTCTAAACTTTTTGAAAAGTCTTTAGTTTTAGTCATATATGGGGTCTCTGAAATTTCTGGTTCTTCATATATATATATATATATATATATAAACGATGAACAGTTTCCCTGCTCATCAGGGAACAGGATGCAGGGTTCCCTGCATCACTTATAATGATGAACTCACTCAGAGTTTGGATTGTCTTAATTTATCCTTCAGTGTTGGGTGATAATTTTCCAGATATAGAATTCTTTGCTGATAGTTTTTTTTTGTTTCAAAAACATCAATCTGATGCTCTCTAGTATCCATTGTTTTTGATGAAATATAAGCTATTGTTTTTATTGAGGATTCCTTGGATGTGATGAGTTGCTTCACTCTTCCTTATTTCAAGATTCTCTGTTTGTCATCTGCCAGTTTTATTACAATGTGTCTTTTCATTGATCTGTTTGAGTTTATCATTCTTGGAGTTTGGTGAGGTTCATGTGTGTAGAGATTCATGCCTTTCATCCACTTGGGGAAGTAGTGACTATTATTTATCCCAGAATTCTTTCTGCTCCTTTCTGTCTCTTGTTTCCTTCTTGCAAATCCCATAGTGAATATGTTAGTCCATTTGATGCTTTCCCACACATTCCTAATTATCTATTCAATTTTCCTCATCCTTTTTTTTTTCTACACCTCATATTGGATAATTTCAATTTTCCTATTATCAAGTTTATTGATTCATTCTTCTGTCAGCTTAAATTTGTTGTCAGTTATCTCTGATGAATTTTTCACTTAGTCATTGTAATTTTCAGCTTGAAAATTTTAATTTGGTTCTTATGTAACTTTTAATTATTATTGAAATTTTTATTTTGTTCATGCATCATTTTCTTGGTTTCTTTTTATCAGTGTGGTTTCATTAAAATCTATGAGCATAATGAAGACAGTCTATTTCTCATAAACCTAATGTCTACACTGTCTCAGGAATTGTTTCTGTCAAATTGATTTTTCCCTTTGAAAGAAATAGCCCTTCTTGTTTCTTTTCATCTTTTGCATTATTTTGGGTAAAACACTGTACATTATGTTGTTATAATGTGGTCACCTCTGAAATGAGATTCTTCTCTCTCCCTAGGATTTGCTATTCCTGATAGTTGAAGCCATCAGTCATCATTTGTTTAGTGAATTTTGTAGTTTTCTGATTAGTATGTGTCTCATGTTGGTCTATTCAGATTTTTTTGGATGGGAATATGTTGTGTTTCTTGTTCATGGATTTCTATATCCATCAATAAAGTTTGGATATTTTCTATCATTGTTTCTCCATATATTATTTCTGCCTTTTTTCTCTTCTCTTCTTCATTTGTGACACTCATGACATGTATATTTGCACATCTCTAGAAGTCATTTTGTTCACTGAGACCCTGTTCAATTTTTCCCATTCTTTTCTTCATTAGTTCTTTTATATATTTGCTTTTGGAGGCCATGTCTTCAAGCTGATGGATTCTTTCTTCTGCCTCTGCAATTCTTCTGTTATATACCTCCAGTGTATTTTTTATTTCATTTATGGAGTCTTTCATTCCCATAAGATCTGCTATTTTTTAATGTATGCTCTCAAATTCTTCTTTCTGTGCCCCCAGTGTCTTCTTAATATCTTTAATCTCTTTAGTCATCTCATTGAACTTATTAAGTAGATTTGTTTAAACATCTATGATGAGGTCTCAATACCTTTATGTTACCTGGATGCTTATTTTTTTTCCTTTCTTGTGCCAGATCTTCCTGTTTCTTGGTAAGGTTTGTAGTTTTTTGTCGGTTTCTTGAAATCTGGCTTACTAGATGAATTTAATCTGGGTACATTTATTCTCTTTACTTTAGGGATTTCTAGTCATTTCTCCCTTGATAGTTGTGTAGTAGAAAACAAGGATGTAGTTGGTACTATCAGCTGTAAAGGCTGATGCTGACTGTGTTGCCCCATGAAGCTATGAAGCTTCTGCCAACTTTCTCTTCTGCAAGGGGTAGGGAATGAGCTATAATAACCCAAGTCATGCAGGCCAAGACCATCCATAGTTGTCCAGAGAGGCTAAGGAAGCTTCATGCCCCTTCCTCTCCTGTCTCAGGTGGGATGGAGCTGCAGGTCTGGGTAGCAATCTATGACATGTGAGCCCAAAATGACCACAGTTGCCTGGAAGATGGACCCTTTGGAGTGCTGGTGTCAACATCCAGTTCCTGTGGGTATAAAGTGCCTACGATTGCTTGGACAGGGTGAGGAAACAAGTTCCCCTCCTATCCTATTTGGGGGCTGGGATGGAGCAGCAGGAGTCTAAATATCATTTGTGAAGGCCAAAACCACCTACAGTTGCCCAGACAGGCTGAAGAAACACCAGCCCCTTCATATCCTATGGAGCTGGATGGGTGGAGATGGAATTGAATGTGCTCAACACAACAGTTTGTGTGGACTTAAAGTATCTCCAGTTGCCCAGAGAGGCTGAGGAAACAAAGCTCCTCTTCTATCCTGTTGTTGTGCAGGGATGGAAACCCACGTGTCTGAGTATTCAGTCTGTGTAAGCTGAAAGTGCCTACAGTTACATAGAGAGGTTGGTACTGGTTCTGTCAGCTTTCTCCACACTGGACATGGGCCTGGAGCCCAGGTGATGGATGCATTCTAATCTGGGTGGAAAAAAGCCAATCCACAACATCACTGTGATATTCAGTCAGGCCTGATTTCCTTCATGCTGGGGACAGAGCTAAATGGCAGCTTTCAGCCTCTTTCCAACTTGGACATGTTCAAACTTTAGCTGTTCTTAAGATTGTACTATATCAGCCAAATTTAATTATTCATAGTGGAAGTTGGTGTACAACTGTCTCTTCTTCCCCAATTTTTGGGAAATGGTACTTCCAACTCCAGCCAAGAAATAGCTCCCAAGGCATTTTGTGCCACCAGTGGAGATTGGGCACCCTGCTCTGCATTATAGAATGCTCTACTCATGAAACTTCATTGCAGATGGGCAGTCTCCTCCTTCCATTCCTACAAGGATGTTGCAGGATGCTCTTCTGGTCTCCCAGAACTTCCAAACAGTTTTTTTTTTTTATATATATCTCTGGGTGTTTACTAACTGCCCTGTAGGATGAGCTGGCTCTTGGTGCTCCTTACTCAGGTGTCATCTTGCTCCTTCCCAACCAATCATCTTTTAATCAACAAAATCAAATTCACACTAGAAGTATATCATATTAAAGTCATATAACTGTAAATCCTTATTTCAAAGCTTTGGCCTTACACATTACAATGGAACTCACATCAGAGGTAAAGAATATGTGGGAAACACTTCACTCAATTTTCTTCCCTAGGACAAAATGAGAGAATTCATTTTTGAGCAAAACCTTATCAATGTGAGTTTTGTGGGAAAGACTTCATGCATTAATATGGCCTTAGACAACATTTGAAAACTCACACTGGAGAGAAGCCTTATAAATGCCACCCATATGGGAAAATGTTCACTTAGTATGCTCCACTGAAACAACATTATAGATCTCAGACTGGAGATAAACCATAAGAATGTCATATATGTGGGTAAACTTTAGAATTTCTAATCTTAGTCTACATGTGAGAACTCACATTGTAGAGAAAACTTATGAATATCATCTTTGTGGGGAAACCTTCATTCAGTGTATTTCACTTATACTACATGAGAGAACTCACACTGGAGAGAAACCATATGAATGCCATAAATGTGGAAAGCATTCCCCCATTATTCTATATTTACATGACGTGAGAGTATTCACATTGGAAAGAAACCCTGAAAATGTCATCTTTGGGGGGAAACCTTCATTCTTTGTTCTGTTTTATGTTTTCAACATAAAAAACCTCACACTGGAAAGATACCATGAGACTATTTTTTATTTTTTCCACAGAAGCCTGTCCCAGGTGTGCCCTGTCCCAAATGCCCCCCATCCAAGACACTAAACCAGTAATCCTTCCTTGTCGTAATGCCATAAGAGCCTCCCCATTTTTGTCCTTTCAACCACATGCCTGCCAATCCCGAGTTCACCTGGTCCCTACCCCAATGCTCTCCCCCGTTCCATGAACTGTCCAAACCATCCTCCCCACTCTATCCACCTGTAAAACCAGCACCACCCAACTCAATAGAATCACTACTGTCCTGTCACATCCTTTCACTGACTAACTACACACTTCCACCTTATCCTAGATTTTGCCCATATGCGCATTGTCTCAAAACTTTCTTCTCTCTTTCTATTTCCTGTAAACCTATCTTCAAGACAGTAACTTTCCAAGTCTGCTCAATTTGCTTAATTCATATCAGTGAGGTCATGTAATATTTCTCCTTCAATTCCTGGCTTGCTTCACTCAACATAAGGTTCTCAAGATTCATCCATGTTTTCCTGTCTGTTAGCACTATATTCCTTCTTACAGATGAGTAATATTCCACTGTATGTATGTACCACATTTTGTTTATCCATTCATCTTTTGATGGGCATTTGGGAAATAGTGAATAATGCCACTATGAATATTGCTGTGCATATATGTGTTAATGTCCTTGCCTTCAATTCTTCTGGATATATACCCAGCAGTGGAATTGCTGGATCATATGGCAGTTATATAGTTAGTTTTCTGAGGAACCACCAACTGTTCTCCACAATGGCTGGACAATTCTACATCTCCAACAGCAGTGGATGAGGGTTCCCATTTCTGCACATCCTATCCAACACTTGTAGTCCTCTGTTTTTTTAACAGATGAAGTCTAATGAGTGTAAGACTGTAAATATTTGTAGTTTTGATTTGCATTTCCCCAATACCTACTGATGTAGAGCATCATCTTATGTGATTTTAGCCATTTGTATTTTATCCATGGAGAAGTGTCTTTTTGTTTGTTTGTTCCCTCAGAACATTTACTGTTCTTAATATCTTTTAGAGAAACAAATTTCTCCATAACCAATTCAATCATATCCAGCACATGGTAATCATACATATGACCTATTTCTAGATTAAGTCTCTGTTTCTTTTTTTTAATTGAATATTTTTTTACTTTATTTAGTACATTTAATAATTGAAAATATAAACAATTAAAAACTAAAAAGTAAATGCAAATGAATAAATATATACATTTTTCAATTAAATGTACTGGATATATATAAAAATTTTTTGGAATCAAACAGTATGTTACACAATATGTTTGGGTTATAGTAATGCCTTCATACAGTATTTGTCTTTTTGTATCTGGCCTGCTTTGCTCAACATAATGTCCTTCATTTTTATCCATGTTGTCATATGATTTACGACTTCATTTCTTCTTACAGCTGCATAATATTCCACCGTGTGAATAGGCCACAGTTTGTTTATCCATTCATTTGTGGATGGTCACCTGGCTTGTTTCCAACTTTTGGCAATGGTGAATAATGTTGCTGTTAACATTGGTGTGCAGATGTCTGTTCAAGTCACTGCTCTCAGTTCTTCTGGGTATATACTCAGTGGTGGTATTGCCGGGTCACATGACAAGTCTATATTCAAATTCTTTAGGAACTGCCAAACAGTCCTCCACAATGGCTGTACAATTCTGCATTCCTATCAACAGTGGATAATTGTTCCTATCTCTCCACATCCTCTCCAACATGTGTAGTTCTCTGTCTTTTTAAAAGTGGCCATTATGATAGGGGTGAAATGATATCTCATTGTAGTTTTGATTTGCATTTCCCTAATCATGAGTGGTGTTGAGCATTTCTTCATGAGTTTTTTTGCCATTTGTATTTCTTCTTTTGAGAAATGTCTATTCAAGTCTTTTGCCCATTTAATTGGATCATTTTTCTTTTTATTGTTGAGTTATAACATCTTTTTATATATCCTGGATATTAAACCCTCATCAAATATGTGATTTCCAAATACTTTTTCCCATTGAGTTGGCTGCCTTTTCACCCTTTTGACAAAGCCTTGTGAGGTGCAATATGGTTTCATTTTGAAGAGGTCCCATTTATCTATTTTTTCTTTTGTTGCACGTGCTTTGGGTATAAGGTCCAAGAAACCACTACCTACTACAAGGTCTTGAAGATGTTTCCCTACATTTTCTTCTAGTAGATTTATGGTCCTGGCTTTTATATTTAGATCCTTGATCCATTTTTTGAGTTGTTTCTTGTATAGGCAGTGAGATAGGGGTTGTCTTTCATTCTTTTGGTTACAGATATGTGGTTCTCCCAACACCATTTGTGAAGAGATAATTTTTTCCCATTAGCGCAGACTTGGTAGGTTTGTCAAAAACCAGGTGACTGTATAGGTGAGGGTTTATTTCTGTGTTCTCAATTCTATTCCACTGATCAATGTGTCTAGCTTTATGCCAGTACTATGCTGTTTTGACCACTGTAGCTTTGTAATATATTTCAAGGTCAGGCAATGAAATTCCTCCCACATCACTCTTCTTTTTTAAAATGCTTTTGGCTATTCAGGTGCACTTACCCTTCCAGATGAATTTGGTAATTTCTGGAGAAGTGTATTTTAAAGTCACTTGCTCATTTTTTAAAAAATGGGTTGTCTTTTTATTTTTGAGATGAAAGATTTCTTTTTATATGCTGGATACTAGGTTCCTATCAGATATATGTTTACCAAGTATTTTCTCCCATTGGAAAGACTGTCTTTTCACTTTCTTGACAAAATGTTTTCAAGTGCAAAAGTTTTTAATTATGAGGAGCTCCATTTTTTTTTTTTCTATTGTTTGTGCTTTGGGTGTGAAGTTCATGAAATCATTTCCTATTTCAAGGTCCTATAGATGTTTCCCAACATTATCTTACAAAGTCTTTATGGTCTTGGTTCTTAGATTTAGATCTTTGATCCATCTTGAGTTAATTTTTGTATAAGGTGTGAGATGGTGTTCCTTTCTCATTCTTTTGGATCTGGATATCCAGTTCTCCAAGAACCATTTGTTGAAGAGGCCATTCTCTATCTGTTGAGTGGCCTTTGTGGCCTTGTTGAATTTCAGATGACCGTATATGTGAGGACCTATATCAGAAGTCTCAATTTGGTTCCCTTGGTCAGTATGTCTATCCTTATGCCAATACCATGCAGTTTTGACCAGTGTAGATTTGTAGAGTGTTTTAAAATTAGGTAGTGTGATTCCTCCAATTTCATTTTTCTTTCTCAATATGTCTTTGGCTATTTGGGGCCTCTGAGTCTTCCAAATAAATTTCAAAGTTAGTTTTCCAACTCAGTAAAAACTGCTGTGTTGATTTTTTTGGGATTGCATTAAACATGTAGATTAGTTTGGATAGGATAGCCATCTTAATGATGTTTAGTTTTGCTTTCCATGAACAGGGAATATTCTTCCATTTGCTTGTATCTTCTTTGATTTCGTTTAACAGTGTTGCATAGCTTTCTGTGTATGTCATTTACATCATTAGCTAAATTTATTCCTAGGTATTTTAGTTACTGTTGTAAATGGTATTTTTTTCTTGACTTCCTCCTGAGATTGCTCATTATTGGTGTACAGAAATGGTACCAATTTTTGCACATTGATCTTATAACCTGTGACATTACTGAACTCATAAGTACTAGAAGATTTGTTGTAGATTTCTCAGAGCTTTCTTTGTATAGGATCATGTCATCTGCAAATACTGAAATTTTTATTTCTTCCTTTCCAATTTGGATGCCTTTTATAAGTTTTTCTTGCCTCATGGCTTCAGCAAGTACTCCCAACACAATGTTAAATAGGAGTGGTGATAGTGGGCATCCGTGTCTTGTTCCCAATCTTAGAGGGAAAGTTTTTAGGATTTCACAATTGTATATGATGTTAGCTGTGAGTTTTTCATATATACCCTTTATCATCATCATAAAGTTTCCTTCTACTCTTATCTTTCACAGTGTTTTTATCAGGAAAAGGTGCTGTATTTTGTTTAATGCTTTTTCTGCAAGTATAGTGATGATCATGTGATTTTTTTTCTTTAGATCTGTTTATGTGGTGTATTACATTGATTGATTTTCTTATGTTGAAACATCCTTGCATGCCTAGGATGAAACCCACTTGATCATGGTATATAATTCATTTGATGTGTTATTGAATATGATTAGCAAGTATTTTGTTGAGGATTATAACTTCTAGGTTCTTTAGAGATATTGGTCCATAATTTCCCTTTCCTGTGGCATCTTTGGCTTTGGAATTAGGGAAATGTTGGTATCATAGAATGAGTTAGACAATGTTCCCTCTACTTCTATTTCTTAGAAGAGTTTAAGTAGGATTGGTGTTAGTTCTTTCTGGAATGTTTGGAAGAATTCACCTGTGAAGCTATCTGGTCCTGAGCTCTTGTTAGTTGGGAGGCTTTTGATGACTGAGTCTATCTCTTTACTTGTGACTGTTGAATTCATCAATTTCTTCTTTCATCAATGCAGGGTGCTTGTATGTTTCTAAGAATTTGTTCATTTCCTCTAAATTATCCTTCTTGTTGGCATACAATTTTTCAAAGTATTCTCTTATGTTACTCTTTATCTCCATGGGATCATTGGTGGTATCCCCTTCCCCCGTTCTTATTTTGTGTATTTGCATCTTCTCTCATTTTTTCTTGTTAGTCTAGGTCAAGGTATGTCCATTTTATTGATCTTCTCAAGGAACCAGCTTTTGGTTTTATTTTTTCTAGTGCTTTCTTGTTTTCTATTTCATTTAGTTCTGCTCTAATCTTTGTTATTTCCTTCTTTCTACTTTTTTTGGGGTTAGTTTGTTCTTTTTCTAATTCCTCCAGGTGTGCATTTAGGTCTTTGATTTTAGTTTTTTTTGGGTTTGTTTTGATATATGCTATTATGGTTATGAATTTCCCTCTCAGTACACCTTTGGTGCATCCCATAAGTTTTGATATGTTGTGTTGTCATTTTCATCTGTTTCAAGGTAGTTACAGATTTCTTTTGGAACTTTCTCCTTGACCCACTGTTTGTCTAAGAGTATGTTGTTTAACTTCCATATCTTTGTGCCTAATTTGGTTATCTAGCCCTTACTGATTTCCAGCTTCATTACATTGTGGTTAGAGAAATTACTTTGTATAATTTCAATTTTTTCTGAATTCATTGAGAATTTTTCTGTTGCCTACCATGTGGTCTATCTTGGAGAATAATTCATGTGCACTTGAGAGAAATGTATATCCCACTGTATTTGGGTATAGTGTTCTGTATATGTCTATTAGGTTCAGATCCTCTAATGTATTATAGAAAGTCTTTGTTTCTTTATTGATTCTCTGTTGAGATCTTCTGTCTAATGGTGATAATGTATTAAAGTCCCCCAATATAACTGTAGGGGCATCTATTTCTCCACTTAGTTTTTCCAGTGTTTGCCTCATGTATTTTGAGGCACCCCAGTTAGGTTCATAAATATTTATGATTGTTCTTTCTTCTTCAATGATTACCACTTTTACTAATATATAGTGTCCTTTTTTGTCTTTTGCAATAGTTTTGCATTTAAAGTCTATTTTGTCTGATATTAGTATAGGTACTTCTGCCAATTTTTGGTTATTGCTTGTAAGATTATTTTCCAGCCATTCAATTTCAGCCTCCTTGAATCCCTGGGTCTATAGTGGGTTTCTTGTAGTCAACTAAAAAGACAAAAAGAAAATAAAACATCATATGACATACATAAGCCTAAAGAAAATATGGCTAATTTAAGTAATTCCTTGAGAATAATAACACTGAATGTTAATGGATTAAACTCACCAGTCAAGAGACACAGATTGGCATCTCATCCCTTTTCTTTCTTGTCCTGTAAAGAAACAAATACACAGACAGGTTCAGCAATTATTTGCATATCCAAGGACTAAAAAGGCAAAACAGGGTAGAGTCTGGTCTTCTTTCATTGATCTACTTATCTTAGAGCATTATATATGTGTTTTTGTAGGTTGATATGATTTCCAGGGAAAAATTGATGCATGGAGGAAAAAAATCACTTTAAATTATGGTGAAATGGCATTTAATAAAAACATATAAGGTTTTGTACACCACAATATGTTAGGAACATATGTGGAACATTTAACTTTGTAAAAACAGAGAGATTAAATCATATGTATTGCTAGATTTCTATCAATTTGCTCCTGATTTTTGCAGACTGATATAGCAGTAAGAATAAATGAACTACTCCTTATAATACCTTGGTTTCATTGAAAGTGAAATGTATCTGCACAGTCATCTGCTCTAGAAGGCTACTTCTATCATAATTGATGATCACAATACATTGTCTAAAAGCAATTTTCTGAAAATATTGTGAAAATTTAATTTCCCCTATACAGCAATCTTATACATTCACCAGCATCATTGAATTACCAGTTATTTTGTCTATCATTAAATGAATTATCAGGAAATTAATGTATGTT
>JAQZBX010076054.1:0-14496 GCA_029593785.1 Cabassous unicinctus
CATGGTGGCCTCCCGCCACAGATAACCTCCCCCTCAGACTGCCTTCCACCACAGACAGCTCCCCCACAGACAGCCTCTGCCCACAGACAGCCTTCCACCACAGACAGCTCCCCCCACAGATTGCCTGCTCCAACAGACAGCCTCTCCCCACGGATGTCCTCCCCCAGACCAAGGACTTTCCCCCACGATGGCCTCCCTGCACGGAGGGCCTCCCCAAGGACAAGAGCCTCCCTGCACAGACAGGTTCTCCCCACAGAAGACCTTCCCTCACAGACAGCTTCCCCCCATGGATGGCCTCCCCCAGGCCAAGGACTTTCCCCCACGATGGCCTCCCCCCACAGACAACCTCCCCCTCAGACCGCCTCCCACCACAGACAGCCTCTGCCCACAGACAGCCTCCCCCAGCTCATGGCCTCCCGAGTGCCCCAGCCCTCGCCTCCCCACCCCGGCAAGCCACAGTGACAACTGTAGACTCCCAGGGCGGGGGTGGGGCCTGTCCCCAGTGGAACTGGGACCCTCCCACCGCCCTGCAGTGTCTGAGCGCTGAGCAGGAAGGGTCTCCTCCAGGGCCCCAGGGCCTCAAGGAGGGCAGGTTGGAGCGGAGGCGGCGCTGACAAGAAGGCCTTGCCTGAGGCTGGGGCGGCCTGGAAGGGCCTTGCACCAGTGGCCTTCCCGGTTTCCACACCCAGGAAAGTGAAAGCGGGCGCTGGCCCAGAGAGCCTGCAGATGTCCCAGCCACAAGCCAGGCTCCCGGATGCCCCTGCTCTTGGGGCCCAAGGCCACCTACTTCCCCTCTCTGGGGTTCAGTTTCCTTTGCTCTCACGCTGCGGGGGAGAGGCACGGGTGAGGGCCCGGCTCAGGGCGGGACGTTTGCTGCCACGGCCCCTGCCTGCTCTCTGGGTCGGGCCAGGGCTTGCCTAACTGGTTACTTCTTCCCCGGGCCCGGTTTACTTAACCTGCGGCTCCGGCCTCCACCCCACCCCAGGAGAGGAGAGAATGGACGCAGAAGGTGGGCAGGAGGGCCCGGGCTCCACGCCTGCTCATGCCAGGACTGCTATGTGACCTTGGGCAAGTCTCTTGCCCTCTCTGGGCCTCCACATCCTGTTTAGGGTGAAAGGGGACTGGCTACCCCAGGCAGGGACAGGACATGGGTGGGAGGTGACAGACATCACCAGAACCCTCTGGTAACCCTGCACCCACACTGCCTTATTCAAATCCTCACTGTCATCCTGCTGGTGTGGTGGTGGGGGGGGGTGGCGCAAGCCCATTTTCTATAGGGGTTGAGATGGGGTCACATGGTCAGGAGGTGGCCAGGCCAGGCAGAGGGGGCTGCCGGTCTGGAAGCCCCAGTGCAAAGCAGGTGCTCAGGGGAGGGCTGTTCCCTGACCTGGGTGCCCGGGGGGCTGGGCCAGCCAAATGTGGGGTTCTGGGGAACCAGGTTTGGGGGTGCAGAGGAGCAGCAGCCCTGAGTGGTGGCCATGACATCTCTTGGAGTATGGGGGCTACCTCAGGCCCCTCTGCCTCGGGGCTGGTGACCCTGGAGCCTGGGCACTCCCCGAGGGTGGGACGACCTCTGCCCCTGGCATCTGAGGCCCCTGCTGGCTCGCCCCCCCTTGTCTCCCCTACAGGAGCCAGGGGACATCCAGCCACTGTTACTGAGCAAGCGAAGGCGCCTCTCTCCCGGGACCCGCTGGGTGCTGCCTCCAGTCCACCTCGCACCCCTCGTCCTCCTCCAGGACCCCCACCCCTACCCCTGGCACGGCTCCTCCCAGCCCCTGCCGCCTCCTCCATTCCAGACTGGTGGGCTCTGGAGTCAGAATGACCCGGCTTCCCTCCGGCCTAGCCACCTCCTAGTCGGGTGGACCTCAGTTTCCGCATCTGTAGAATGGGTCCCTCTCTGAGGGCAATGCCCCGGGGACAGCTCTGAGCGCAGCCAAGGCCCGCAGAGTAGGGCTCAGTAGCAGCTGGCGGCTAACTCCTGCTCCTCCTCCTCCTCCTCGCCTCCGTGGACCCCGCAAGGCCGGACACCCGGGGCGGGCGGGGGGCGCCAGACCCCCCTCCCAGGGGCTGAGGGCAGCAGGGAGGCAGGCAGAGCTGGCGGACCCTGCGAGCGGCGGGGGCACTCACCCCGGCGGGCTTGCGCGGCGCCGCCCCGCTCCGCGCGGCTCGGCTCTCGGCTGCGGGCTCTGCGCTCCCCGCCGCGGCGCCCGCGCCACTAACCCCGGCCCCGGCGGGCGGGCCCTGGGATGCCCCGCCCGCGCCCCGCCCCCGGCCCTGGGGCGCGCGGGAGCCGCGGGGTGCGGGGCGGCTGGGGCCGCGCCGTGTGCGTCGCCCCCCGGGTCCAACGCCCGAGGCCGGGAAAGCCCGCGCGCGGCGCCGTGGGGCGCGGGGTCCCGCCGATGCCCGGGGACGCGAGCGGAGACGCTGAGCCCGCGCCAACCCCGAGCGCGTCCCCGCGGCGGGGATGCGGGGGGAGAGCCGAGCTCTGGCCCAGCTCCGGGGTAGGGGAGGGGACTCCCCCACCCAGGCTCGCGGGGCCGGAGGCTGACAGCACCCTTGGCGAGGCGGCCCGGGTCCTTACAGCTCCCTGCTTCCGCCAGCCGGGGCTGGGACGCTTTGTGCCCTCCCTGGGGCTCTCTCTTCAATGGCGGCAGGACACCCGGGCTCCCTGGGGCGGGCAGTGCCTGTGTCCTGCTCAGGGCCCAGCACCCAGCAGGCGCTGGAGAAGTGCTCCTGGAAGCACGGGCCGCGCTCTACGTGCTCCTGACCGGCCCCACGCGGCCTGTCGGGTCCCAGCCCCCGGGACAGGGGCTCACGTCTGACCAGCTGCCTGCACTTTGCACAGGCCTGGGCTGTACCCACCAGGGACCCCAGGGGCCAGGCGCCCTTGAGCTCTGGTGGTCCTCGCACCCCACCTGGCAGCAGGGGCCTCTGATGGGTGGGGGGAGGAGGTGGGCAAACGGAGCCCAGAGCCCAGGCTGGAACCTGAGTCACAGCCGGAGGCCACTGTCCTCGGAAGACGGCGGGACACGTGTGCGCAGACCTCACACCTGCTTCTGGTGGGGCCCCACGACCCAAGCAGCCTAAGCCCCAGCGGGGCCCTCAGCTCAATACCTTGTGGTGCAGGTGGAAACGGGGACCCTCCTGTGGTTACAAAGTAGTGTCAGGGGTTGCACTCAGTGACACGGAAAAGTGCTTCAGACACATCAGTAAGGCAGAGACTCACGCTACAATCTGGCTCTAGTTTCACTGTTCCCCCCCTTAAAAATTTTTTATGTTCACATACATCGTTTTTATTTTTTCCACATTTTCTGGCTGTATTGTGTGGAATTCCCCATCACACATGGGCAGTCAGGCAGTGTCTCTTCTTGGGGACTAGAACCACCCAGGGGGACCGAGGGGACGTGGGGTCGGGGAGAGGAGGGTCAACCTCGTTTAAAGTCAGAAAGACAAATCCACCACACACAGTCCGCGGCCCTGCAAGCTCCTCCTGTCGTCTGGCGTAACGCTTAATGTAGTCCAACTTCATTCCGGAAGTCCTCCTTGTCCCGCAAATCATGTTCTACAGCTTCAATATTCAGGGGCTCATCAAAATCCAAAAGGTCAGTGAATAAAGCGTTTAATCCCCAAACCACATCCTTTGACGTCCTCATGGGAGCCCAGCCAGTGCTGTCGATCGAATGTTCTCTCAGTGAACTCAGACGTATCTCCCGTCTCTGTGATATTGGTAGGAGGCACCACGTTGTCGCGTCAGGAACTTTAGTTTCAAGCTGAAACCTTCCACCCTGGCAGTAACACTCATCTGGGGGGACGTTAGCTGAAAGCAGTGACACTTGTTTGGATCAGGAAAATGCACTTTACCTGTACAAAGTGAAGTAGCTTCAAGGTCTGCAACCTCTGTGAGCTTGTCCCTCACAGAAACGCTCCCAAGGGAGTCTGAGCTGTGGGCTTCCGTCCAGGACCCTTCAAGGCCATCATTCCACTTCAATTTGCTCGCCAGAGTGAGCCTTACTGCTGCCCTTCCCCTGGGCCCCGGGACAGGCGAGGCTGTCCGGCCCGCGGAGGCGAGATGCGGCCCCTCACGGTGCACCAGCTCCAGGTGGCGGGACCAAAGTCAAAATAAATCATTTAAAAGTGAACGTTTCATTGACATGCAGTGCAGTCACGATGTTGTGCAACCACCGTTTCTATCCAGTTCCAGAACTTTTACATCACCCCAGAGGAAACCCCATCCTCGTGAAGCAAGCAGCAGCTGCTCTCCGTCCCACCCTCCCCACAGGCCCTGGCAACCACCAGGCGACTTTCCGCCTGATCTGCTTCTGGACGTTTCGTAGAAATGGGATCATACCACGTGTAGCTGAGCATGTCTCCTAGATTCACCTGCGTTGTAGCCTGGATCAGGGCTTAACTCCTTTTTGTGGCTGAGTGGCAGGCCACCGCGTGGACATACCACATCGGTCATCTAGTCTCCCACTGCTGGGCACGCGGGCTGTTCCTGGTGATCAGAGCTGCTGCGAGCAGGCCTGTACCAGTGTGTGCGTGTGCACCTGCTTCCGCTTATCAGAAGGGTGATTCTGCGTTGGACTCCTTAAGGAACTGCTGTCTGATCCTTTTCTTTTTCAGGAGGTGCCAGAGATTGAACCCAGGACCTCATACATGGGAAGCAGGCACTCAGCCACTGAGCTACACCCGCTCCCCTACTTTTTATATAAGTATTTTATCTGTGTACAAATTAGAGGCTCTATACCATTATTTAGGGATGGATCTACCTGGGAACCAAAGTTAAATTAGAGGCGATTCAGGAGTTTTAAGCCTGCCTCTTCCGGCTGCCTCCAGCTTTTGGAAAAGGCCTATTGCCAGGGAAGTGGCAAATCGTGGCCAGAGAGGGAAGCCCAGCTGCCAGCAGATGTGAGAAAAGCGGCTTCCGGGGAGCGGCGGCTGTGCTTCTTTGCTGTGGGCCTTCTCCAAACCCGGCTGTGCCAGCGCAGTGACTGTCCCAGAGGGGAGATGGCCCTTGGGCCGCTTCCCACACTTACTGCTCCACAGAAAACCCATCCCCCCTCTTGCCAAGAAGGAACTTGGGAGATGAGTGTTTTGTAAAAAACAGCTTGGAAGTGACAGAGAAAGGGAGCCCTGGAATGTGAGTTAATGGACTCACTGATGCACACTGTGTGAAACTGGACAAGTCACTTCCCCTCTCTGAGCTGGCTTCCTCGTGGCTGAGAAGCAGCGAAACCCTTTCACAGCACCAAACTCAAGGGGGCTCTTTTCGTCTTCCTCGTGTCCTTCAGCACTCGGCTTGTGCGTGGCCCCGGAGGGAGCCGAGAATTTCCTTCTGGGATTGCAAAGTAGGAAGTCTGAGCAGCAGAAGCCACGCCAGCAGCCTGGCCTGGGGTATTTGGGGAGGAAGGAATAGGGATGTGGCTGGAGACGAAGCCAGCTCAGCAGCAGCAGGGCCTGTGTCACCTCCTCGTGACTGTCACCCCCGGAGCAGCCTTCCCCCTGCCCCCCAAGGAGGATGGTCTGGCCTCCCTGAGGTTCTGCCACTCGATGTACTTCAGGCCGAGGCCTGGGACCAGCTCAACGTCCTCAGCTGTGGGTGGCCCTCAAGAGAAGGCAGACCTAAGCCCCCTTAGGAAGATGCCCGAGAAAACGTATGGGTGGCAGGGGTTCTGTGGGCTGTGGCCCAGCCAGGGGGAGCGCCTGAAGGGCCCACCGAGCCAAAAGGAAGGCCGGGCCAGCTCTGCTGGACTCGCCGAAGGAAGTTCCCAGCAGGAACCCGTGAAGGCAAGGGGAGCTGGGGTGGGACCTGGTCCCGAAGGAGGGCTGCACGTGGCAGGGGACTCATGACAGGAAGCGGGCGTGGAGGGGTCAGAGCTGTTTTATTTGGGCAGCAGAGGCTGCGGGCAGCAGGCCGTGGGGGGCACGTCACCGGTACAGGTAGTCGGCCTGGATGTTGGCGGCGATCTCAGACTCCCACTTGTCCCCGTTGTTGAGCAGCTTCTCCTTGTTGTACAGAAGTTCCTCGTGCGTTTCCGTGGAGAACTCAAAGTTGGGGCCCTGCCAGGAGGGAGTGGGGTGCAGCTGCATGAGACCCCACGGGGGAGCCTGTGTCCCACCCAGCCCCACCCCGGGGGCCCGCTCACCTCTACTATGGCGTCCACGGGGCAGGCCTCCTGGCAGAAGCCGCAGTAGATGCATTTGGTCATGTCGATGTCATAGCGGGTGGTCCTGCGGCTTCCGTCTGCCCGCGGCTCTGCCTCGATGGTGATGGCCTGGAGTGGGGGGCACAGGCCGCTGCCACACTGCCCAGCCGCTGCCCAGCCCCAGGGCCCAGGTTTCCAGCCCTCAGCTCCAGGCACGCGGTCGCCTTCCCTCCCCGCCCCACAACCTGGGGGCTCTTCCCTCCAGCCTCCTGTCCTTTACTCTCAGGTGACTCCTTGGCGGCCGTTCCCGCCTCCTTTCTCGCTATCACCTCTATATGCGTCTACCCCGTCACGGCTCATTCTATCCCTGCACTAACATGCCCCGATTCAGGTGGTCTGCGCACGAACCTCCGACCAGAACCAAATGGGGGCTCAAAGGCCTCCTGGGACGGGGGGCCTTGGCTGGGTCTATGTGTCGCTGGGGACAGGTACAGAGGGAGGGTTCCTGAAACTGCTGCTGCCTCAGGTCACACTCAGGTGCCACCCTGCGGCTCCCAGGCCTGGTCTCACATCCAGGACTAGACCCCTGAGGGCAGCACACGCTCGGCGCCCTGACTCCCAGCACGTCGGCCACCCGGCCTCAGAGTTTCCACTGCCAGATGGGGGGAGTGGCTCACTGAGGAAAGGGACTTTCCCGGAGACCCAAGCAGGAGGGCTGGAGTTTGGGCCCAGGGGCTCACCTGGGCGGGGCAGACGGCCTCACAGAGCTTGCAGGCGATGCAGCGCTCCTCCCCGGACGGGTACCGGCGCAGGGCGTGCTCCCCACGGAAGCGCGGGCTCAGGGGGCCCTTCTCGAATGGGTAGTTGATGGTGGCCGGTTCCCGGAACAGGTAGCTCAGGGTCATTCCCAGGCCTGGGGACAGCGTATGTGGGTAGGGACCCTTCCTCCCTAACACCGCTCTCCCTCCCCCACCCCCCCAAGGGCCCACCTCGGATGAGCTCGGTCCACATCAGGGTCTGAGCGGCCTGGTCAGTCGCCAACTTCATGTCCAGCTTCGACTCCTTCATGTTCACATACTCTGCAGGGGAGGCGGGCAGAGCAGCCATGGCGGGAGGCCTCCCACCCCCTCCCATGCCCCCTCCCCAGGGAATCTGGCTTAGAGAGACGAGGCCCAGCCTTCGCCTCTGGGTACCCTGGCTGGCATCACGAGGGGCTTGCTCCTCCACCAAACCTTCCCCGGCCTCAGAGCGCTGGCCTGGAGCAGGCACTGGGAGACCAGCCTCTCCTGAACACTGGCGGCACCAGAGCCCAGGGCTACTGCCCCTGGCAGGGGTTTGAAGGAACAGTTGAGGGGAGTGGGTGAGGAGACCTGGGCACCCAAGCTCGCTCCCGGCAACTCCTCCCCACACGTCCAGGGGAGCTGAGCTCAGGCTGCAGCCACAAGAAGGCCCCACCGCCACGACCAGCAAAGCCCGAGGCCGCCCGATACTCACTGTAGGAGGTTGCCGCGGGGCTGCAGTGGAGGCTCCGGCCACCAGGACGTCCTGCAGGGACAGGAGTGACGCTTTGCAGCTGTGCCCTCGTGCCAGCAGGCTGGGCTTCCCCACCCCCAGGAAAGGCTCCGCCGTCCTACCTGTGCGAGCAGCCTGGGCCAGGGACCGCAGCAGCGCCGGCGTAGTCAGGCAGCGCATCTGCAGGGGTGGAGGGTGAAAGGCGTCGTGTGGCTCGGGAACTCAGCCCCCACGCCGCTGCCATCGTGCCACCTTCCATCCCCCATTCGGCCTCAGAGGCACAAACCGCCTCCGGGTCCCCAGGTCTGGCACCTCCCATCACTCCCGCCTGGCCCGGCCCGGCTGGGCTGATTTAGGCCTGCGGACCCCAAGTTCTACGTATCTCACCTCCTAGGTCGTCTTTTCAACCCATCCCTCTTCCCCAACTGGTGCTCCTGCCTCCCACCTCTCGCCTCCACTTTCCATCCTCCCCAAACCAGACCGAAATAACCTGCCGACGGGGCCACCAGCATCTCTGGAGAGCTAACCTGGGGCCAGGCACTAAGCTAAGGGCTTCCCAAGCGCCCTCATCTCGTCCCTACAAGGATCCCTCGAGGGAGGCACTGGTGTTGTCCCCATTTAACAGGTGAGAAACCACAGGTCAGTCACAGCAAGTGACCTTGGGTAGGATGAACAGTAGGAGGTGGGGCTAGGGCAGAACCGGCAAACCACCCCCCTCTGCCGGACACCCTCTAAATGCTCAAACACGCGCCAGCATCAATTCCTTTCCCTGGCATTCAAGGCCCTTCTGGAACGGGCTTCCAGCCTGCCGGGTGACCTTGGGCAGGTGACCTGGACCTCAGTGTTCTCACCTGTGAAATGGGGGTGGGGCATGAGACTGAAAGGAGCTCATACATGGCAAGGGCTTGGCCTGGCCCGCAGCCAGAGCCCCTAAGTGCCCCTTCCGTCGCCTGTGACTACTAGCAGGGCCACTTCTGACTCCTGACTTCAATCCCAGGCACCCCCAACCCAGCACCTTCTCCGACCTTCCCTCGTGACCTCTGACCCCACGGAGGCAGGAGCCGCCAGGCAGCGGGCAGCGCATGCGCTCTGAGGGTGCCGGCCTCCCGGCGCGCCCGCTACACGCTGAAGGGCACCGAGGCCGCGGGCCCTGAACCGGCCGAGGGAAAGCCCGGGAGCGCGGCCGGCGGGGCCCACGGGGGCCCCACATCCGCCCCCGCCGCCGCGCTGCCCAGGCCTGGCCGGACGGCCGAGCCCTCAACACCCACCTTGAGTCGCTGCCGGTCCTTCCCTTGCCGAGCGGGCCTGGCAGTCGAGAGGCGGAGCCCACACTTTGGAACGCTGTCATTGGGCCGGCTGGCTTCA
Organism: Cabassous unicinctus; assembly: GCA_029593785.1. NCBI lineage: Eukaryota > Metazoa > Chordata > Mammalia > Cingulata > Chlamyphoridae > Cabassous > Cabassous unicinctus. The sequence goes on from JAQZBX010076054.1 coordinate 9,024, forward strand.
TACTTTCGGCGCTGACCCTCCTCGGAGTGACCTGATTGGCCAGTGGCGCCGCCGAAAGAGGCGGGATCCGGAAATATCTTTTCTCTGGTTGGCCAGGACAGAGCAGGTGTTTGAAGTCCTGCAGGGCGCCGCCATACTGCTTTGGAGACGCCAGTAAGCGAGGACTCGGGGGCCGCTGAAGGCGGGACATCCGGGGCGTGGCTTCGGGGGCTGTTCCAGACCCGGCTGAGCCCGGGGCCTTGGCCGCGGCGGGCGGGAAGCGGGGAGGGAGGGGACCCGGACCCGAGGCCAGCGGCCGGGCGGGGCGGGCGCAGCGGGAGTGGGTGACGAAGGGGCGGGTGACGGCGGCGGCGGCAGCGATTCCGCGCGGATCCGAGCAGGCTCTGGGCCAAGCATGCGTGGCTTCGTCTCATCCTCCCGACAGCCCTGCGTGGAGGAACTATTGTTCTCACTTTGTAAAAGAGGAAACTGAGTCAGCGAGCTGTTAAGGAACTCCCGCCCAGCCGCCAGAGCAGCAGAGCGCTGCGGCCTGATGGGCACCCAGACCTCAGCACACCAACCCCCAAATCTGAATTTTCTCCCAGTGAAGGGACCCCAGGGGCCGCGGGCCCTGGGGAGTCCCTGAGACAGTCTGCCTGTGGGCTGGGGGGTGGTGCCTCAGAGGCTTCCTGGAGGAGGTGGGCAGGCAGGGAAGGCATCCCACCATTTGTGCAGAGGTCCTGGGGAGACGCTGGACCAAGTGGGTCTGGAGAGGACAGTGAGGGGCTGGAGTGCGGGCCGAGGGCACAGTGGCTTGGTGACCCACGTGGCCCAAGAGGTGAGCAGAGCCTCCTCAGGCGGGCTGAGGAGCTGGCACTTGATCTTGTGGGCCCCGGGAGCTGTTGAAGGGTTCCAGGCCTAGAAGAGTTGAGTGGCAGCAAAGGGTTGACCTTGGGACCTGGGGACAGGCCCTTGCTGGAGGGGGGCTGGTGGCCTGCATACATTGGTGAGTGGATCAGGGAAATTCTGCAGAGTCGGAATTATCAGGAGTTGCTCAAAGATGAGGCCCTGGAGGAGACCTGGGATTTGGCCTTTGCGATTGAGTGGGTGGGTGGAGGGCCATTCCAGGGGCGTGAGCAGGGTGGGGAGGGGGATGAGTCCAGAGTGTGGGCCATGGTGAGGGGAAGGCACCCAGGGCCAGCTACGTGGGGGGAGGGTGGAGAGGGGTGAGAGGGGAATGTGGTCAGAGCTCCTGAGAGGCCTAGGCTGCAGCGTGGCATCAGGCTGCCCTGGCAGGAGAGGGGGCGAGAGAGCAGGGAGGCAGCCTTACCCCACCCAAACTGGAGGGACAACAGGACACCTGGAGCTCAGCAACTCGTATTTATTAAGCCTGATTCTGGTCCCCGAATTTAGTCCTCATAACAATCTCAGAATGTAATGATTATCACTGTACTAATGGGGAAACTGAGTTCAGAGAGGGCAGGGGCAGCCAGGGTCACAGCAGTTCCCTGGAGTGACCTGAACTAGATCCCAGGGCCCCTCAGCTGTACCCCGCACAAGAAAGTGGGTGACTCTGAGTGCCCACTTTCACCCGCTTCTCCCAGGACACATGGTTGGCGTGGGGGGAGAGGGGTAACTGCACTGCTTCCCGAGCTCCCTGACCGGGGCCCCTCCTAGCTGGAGAGCAGCTGAGTGAAGAGGCTGAGGGCAGGCACCGGTCCTGGCCACACACGTTGCTCTGCAGCCTTGACAGCTCTCTTCCTCCTGCGCGCTGACCCCTGGGCCCATCTCTCCTGCTGCAGGCGGCAGCGGCCTCACAGCAGCGAGCCTGGGGGGGGGACACTCTGGGCCCAGGCGCCCGAGGCGGGCTCAGAGCAGGGTGCAGCTGCAGCTGCGGGCCTCCATGGCGGTCAGCAGCAGCCGCAGGTTGCGCGGCGTGTAGGGTGGGTAGCGGAGGGCGTAGATCTTCTCCATCCCTGGGGAACGCAGCAGGCAGGCACGGTGGTGGGAGAAGGTGTCGAAGGAGAACTTGCCGTGGTACTTCCCGATCCCGCTGGCACCTGCGCGGTAACACCAGACATGGGTGGTCAGGCCCTCGGGGTCCTACCCAGGCTCTGAGTGACCCAGGTGGGGCTGGCCCACCTCACCCCTCTGACCCTCAGTTTCCCCACCTGCACGGTGGGGCTGACCATGGGTAAAGAGCTTAGCCCAGCACCTGGCACCAGCACCAGCTCAGTAAATGGTGGGGAACCAGGTGCTGGGGCAGGAGAGGCAGACGGTGGCTGTGGGCGTGGCTCTCCACTGAGTCCTCGGAGTCTAGGTGGGGGCAGATGGGGCCCCAGGCATCCAGGGGCACAGCCAGCTGCGGCGAGGGGAGTCAGGGAGGGCTGAAGCCTGAGGGATGTGGTGCTCACCAGATGAGGAGGGCACGGTGGGGGCAGGAGGGGCCCAGGCTTGGAGGTGGGTGAGGATGGGGCATGTTGGGGACCTGGGAGGGTTTCTGTGTGGCTGGGAGTGGGGACCAGGCCCAGGTCTGGAAGGGTGGCCTTGAGAAGCTGGGAGGGGCTTCGCGGGCCCTGGGAGCCATGGAAGGATTTCCTCGGGGGAGCGGCAGCTCAGACGTGCCCCCCAGCAGACCCCACTCTGCTCTGAGGAGGAGGAGGTATACTGAGGAGGGGCTGGGGCCGCAGCCAGGGCAGCCAGGAGGGGGTCTGTCGCAGTGACCTGGCGAGGCTGTGGCTGGGGACAGCAGTGCCCAGCCCCGACACGGCCTGCGCTGCACGCCATCGGCGGCGTCTGCTCGCAGCCTGGTGGGGCTCTGGTGACACTGGCTGGTCTCCAGGGAGAGCCCGGGTCCCCGGGGTGAGCCCGCAGGCCCTGCTCAGCCTTCATCCCCCAGGCGTCTGCGCCGGCCCTACGTGTTGCTGAGGGGGCAGCCGGCTCAGAGACCCCACGGCGTGGTCGGGGAGTTGCCAGGATGAGGCCAGAGGCCGGGCCTTGGCCGTGGCGTCGGGCTGCTCTGGGGAGGGGTGAGCCCTCAGCTGGCCTCCTGCTGGGGCGAGGGTAGTGCCCCCTGCGCAGCAGCCCCGTTTCCAGCAGGGCTGGACTGAGGGAGACGGGAAGGGGGTTAAAGGCTACTTCCCAGGCGTGCCACGGAATGAAGAGAACACGGAGGCTTTGCGGGTGACAGGCTGCTGGGGTGCGGGTGACAGGCTGCTGGGGTGCGGATGTCGCATCTGCGTTTTTAAAAAACACACCCTAAAGTGTGTCTCTGTGGCACCACATAGGTCTGCAGATGCACAGAGGCTGGACTGGAAAGTTCCACTCCAGGCTGTGGGGAGGGAGCAGCACTGGGGGTGCCGTGGCGGGATGTGGGCAGTGGCCAGGGTCCTCCTTGCCTGTCACTCCACACCGAGGTGGGCCGTGAGCCTTTTATGGCCAGAGCATATTCAAGCAGTTCTGCCGTGACCAGGGGCACCCTGCTGGCACCTACCCACTCCTCCAAAGGGCAGCGAGGTGAGGGTCAGGTGCATGAAGCCGTCGTTCCCGCAGAAGCCCCCGCTGCTGGTGCGGGCCAGCACCCGTTTCACCACCTGGGAGAGAAGAGTGAGCAGGGCGCTGGGCTCCCCCGCCCCATGGGCACCCGGGCCCTCTCCAACCCCGGAGGGCCCCCGACCTGCTCCAGGGTCAACCCAGCTAATTCCACCGAGTTTGTCTCAAAAAGGGTTTGAGGCCAGGGTGCTAGCTGAAGGTGGGTGTGAGGGGACAGCGCAGGGGGTGTGGCCGGGTGCTGGGGACACAGCCTCTCAGGCCCCAGGGGGAGGCAGGAAGCGTCGCTTGGGGACACAGTGGTGCCATGTTGTCAGGGCAGCACCCCAGGGGCGGGGTGTGTCTGCCGAGGCTCCAGGGAAGGACAAGAGTCACTCAGGCCAAGGCAGGAAGAAAGAGGCCCTGGCAGAGGGGGCGACGTGGGCAGAGGCGGGGCGGGGAGTGGTCAGATTTGTGTTATAGAAACATGGACTTGGGGAGTGGGTGTGGCTCAAGCAGTTGGGGGTTGGTTTCCCACATATAAGGCCCAGGTTCATTCCCCGCCACCAGTACCGTGAAAAAAAACAAAACGTGGACTTGACTTAACGAAGGCCCTTCTGCGTCAAAGATTAGGTCAAGCACACTCGTGGCACCAAAACGTCTCTCTATTTGGCCAGAGTCCATGTGAATCTCTGACAAGGGCTGCAGGTGGAGCAGACCCCCATCCGTGGGCTTGGACGTCACTTGGTCACGTGGAGAGCCAGCGTTGAGGACAGCGTTGGCATAAGGTGGATTAGAAGGTGGCAGGGTGGTTCGCGAGGCGCAAGGGCAGGTGGCGTGAGGAACTGTGTTTAGGCTTGTCTGTGTGCACGTGTGTGCGGCGGGCCAGGGCCGACCGTCAGGGGCGACCCTGCTTCCAGAAAACCCATGTAGGGTTTTCTAAAGTTAGTCATCCAGACAAACCAGGACTCCCTGGAGAAATGGCCGATTCTAGGGCTGGGGCAGGGAAAACAAGCTGAGTCTGGAGCATCCTATAGAACCAGAAGAAAAGGCAGAAAAGGAAGACCCCGGGGTGGGGGGGCCACAGTCATCCTGTCCAGGTGGTGAGAAGCAAGCAGAGGTCAGAGGAGACCGCCAGGGAGACCTGGTGGCCAGGCCAGGCCCTGGACAGAGGGGGACCTGGGTGGAAAACCGGCGAGATCCAGATAAAGCCAGTGGTTGGCTTCATAGTGACACCCAGTATCCTCGTCTTCGTGTTAACAAAGGTGCCAGGTGGCGTAAGGTCCGTAAACGGGGGAAACCGGGTGAGGGGGCTGGGGGGATTCCCTCTCCTAACTTTGCAACTTTTCTGTAAATTTAAAATGATTCCAAAATAAAAAAGTTTCTCAAAAGGCATTGTGCAGACAGGGAGGCATTGTGGGTGACGGGGGTGCTGGGGGACCCTGGGCGCCTCCAGGTGTGTCCTGAGCTGGGGGTGCACTCTCCACGCTGGAGTGTGCACTCGAGTGGGCCTGCACTGCCCGGCCTCTCACCCTGGGCCCTGCCCGCTCCGCTCGTTGCATGCTGGGAGGAAGGGGGCATGAGAGCCGGGTGTGTGAACCAGGGCGGGCCTGAGCCCGAGGGGCCCTGGGCCGTGGGGAGACTGGGGGGGGCTGCCTCCCAGAAGGCCACCACCCCTGCACTCCTGCCCCTGCCACGGAGGGCTGCCTCCCACCTGCCCCCACCAGGCCCCTCATCTGCTCGGGCCTCCCAGCGCCCCCACCCCCAGGGCCCCACCTGGCTGCTGCTGGAGAAGGCGTAGAGGGCCAGGGGCTTCTCCCGCCGGCTGATGAAGTCAATGGCCTCCTCCAGGCTCCTCACAGGCACGATGGGCAGGATGGGCCCGAAGATCTCCTCCTGCATCACCGGCTCCGTCTCCTGCACGTCCACCAGCACCGTGGGGGCTGCCGGGCCCAGGCGCGGCTCA
>JAQZBX010076055.1:0-14507 GCA_029593785.1 Cabassous unicinctus
GTCCTTCTGCTCAGGCATCTGCTGCCAGGGGAGGGGGCTTGGGAGAGCTGGAGGGGGCCAGCCCCAGGAGGGATGGCGAAGTGAGCCCTTGGACAGGGGGTAAAGGAGCCGTTCTGTGTGCAGGTATATCCCCTGGCCACACGACCACCCTGCCAGGGAGGTTCGATTTGGCCCCATTTTGCAGAGAGAAAGACTGAATCTGGTTTCTTAATTCATTTCTTCACTCAACGTGTATTCACTGAATGCCTGCTATGTGCCAGTCACTGGGATGCAACAGTGAACAAAACAGACAAGAATTCTGATCTGATGACGTGTATTGCCTGGTGAAGGGAGAATAGAGAGGGAAATTAACAGAGATGGTTTCTGGCGATCAGAGCCCGCAAGTGAAGGAAATGAACCGGGAGGAGTGGAAAGAGGGTCTTATCTGGAAAGGCGCCCTGAGTTGGCCATGCGTAGTATGGGACTGAATGGCAGAGGGAGCCGGTGATCCGGGCAAGGGCCTTCCAGGCTGAGGGACCAGCAAGTGCAAAGGCCCTGGGGTGGGGATGAGCCTGTGTGTTTGAGGAACAGGAAGGCCAGTGGGGGCGGGTGGAGTGAGTGAGGGGGTAGGAGCAGCCCAGGAGGTCACCAGGTGAGTGGAGGCCAGTTCAGGTAGAGCCTCCCAGGCCACTGGAGGGAATTCAGATTTGACTCTAAATGCAACCCCTACACCCTCCCTCCTCCTGCCTCTCCAACCTGATCTGTGCTCCCCAAGGCCACAGAGGTCTCCCCACTCTCTCCCCTCGCAGGCCACGCTCAGTCCACCTCTGCGTCCTTCCTCGGGCCTCCTCCCCTCGGCCAGTGGGAGCCCCCAACTCCCTCAGGAGGCCTCTGAAAGGCTCTAAAGCCAGTACCTGCCTGGATTTGAATAGAGGCAAGCTCTTCTGGCACATGATCCTGAGCCAGTTCCTTAAAAGGAGATTGATTTCTTCATCTGTAAAATGGGGCTGGAAACCTAAGTGCCGACCTTGCTGGGCAGCTGCAGGATTAGAGAAGGACCACTCATTTCGAGCCTGGAACATAAGCAATGCCAACTGTTAGCGGTATCATTTCCACGGGGAACAGAAACAGCGGAGGGAAGCAATTGCTCTTGGACCTTTCCTCACCCCCCGGAGGCACATGACGGCTTTTTTTAAATGCACAAGCGCCCACCCAGAGGGCTGTTGCACGCTTGGCTGAAGCCTCCCAGCAGTGACCGAGGTCGCAGATGCTTGCATGTGGCAGATCTTGTCTGGTCCCTGCACCCCTGCAAGGGAGGACTGCACATTTGGCTTTTACGGGAGGGGAAACTGAGGCCCAGGGCCACACAACTGGATCTGCTGTGACCAGGAGGACCCTAGGGACCCCCAAGACGGGTCCCAAGGATGCCCCCACTCTTGCCGGGGTGGCCCTGCCCCTGCCCTCCCAGTGTTGGCAGTGCAAGGTCAGCAGCTGGCAGTGAGCCAGGTGGCTGGCTTTCATTTGCATCCCCTCCACCCCCTGGAGCCTGGGGAGCCAGAAGAGGAAGCCAAAGGGCAAGCCAAGCCTGGGCCTCAGCACTCCCTCCAACCGCCATCTAGTTGCCGCTGGAAAGAGACCATGAGGTTTACAGGAATCGGCACCTCTGAGCTGCACCGAATGTGAAAGCAAAACTCACACATGCGCACACACATGCACAGGTACAGGCACACACATGCACACACAGGCACCACACACAGGTGCACACGATCACACACACAGGTGCAGATTCACATGCATGCACACAGGCACATGCACAGGTGCGCACACGCACGTACAAGTGCACACAGGTGCGCCACACAAGCACAGGTGCACACACGCATACATGCACATGCACGCTCACACACTTGTGCACACAGGCCTGTGTACTCGCACACGCACAAGCACAAAGGCTCCCAGGCCCCTCGCATGCAGCTCACCCACTCACAGCCTCAGGCTCGCTCCCCCCGGCCTCAGGGTGCATCCCACTCCCAGCGCCTGCCACAGACGCAACCCCTCGCCGTCGGCGGAAACACACTCACAAGCACACCCACACGCCGGGTCAATGGCCTCCAAGCAGCCCTGCACACGCAACAGAGTGGCTTGTCCGTGGGTTCCATCTCACGCCCCCTGCATCTCTGTCTCACACGTACGCTCAGGGAGTGCCCGGCTCCAGCCCCAGTGGGATTCTCCTGGGGCCCTCACTGCCTCAGCCTCATTTGGCATCAGAGTTCACAGCCCTGGACTTTGCCCGAGCTGTGCCCCACCTGGACAGCCTTCCGCCCGCTCCTCTCCGCCCTGCACAGCACCCCCACCCCAAGTGGCCCGTTCCCAGGAGGCTCCCCTGCCCCCCCACAGCGGTTCTGAAGTGGGGGATACCGGAGCCGGGGTCCTGGCTCCGTGGCTTAACCTCCCTGGGCCTCGGGCCCCCTGACTGCTGCACTGACATAACCATAATCAGCATCATTCCCCTCTTCCTTGGGGGGTGGTCGCGTGTCCAGCCAGGCACGTGGGAGGTTCAAAGAATGAAAACCCATCCACGACGGATGGAGGCCCTGCCACCTTGACCGGGGGATCCCGTGAATCCTCCCAGCACCCCAGGAGGGAAGACTGACTCCAAACAACAGACCAGGAGACCGAGACCAAGGGTAAGGGTGCCTTGGCCAAGGCCACTGGGGGCTGAGGCAGTTTCCAGCCCAGAGTGTCTGTAGGAGGAGGCAGATCTGGGCCCAAATGCCACCAGGGCCACCCCGTGCTCTCCCAGGGGAGGCTGCCCAGCCCTCCACACTCCCCGCAGGCTCTCGGGGGTCCCGGGCCTGCTGGGGTCAGAGGCCAGTGAGCAGGGGACCCGGCAGGACCCAGTGGAGGGGAGAGAGGACTGGCCTAGGGTCACCCTGTTATTCGCGTCCCAGGGCTGCTGTACCACATGCCACACCCTGGGACGTGGGGGGCGGCTTAAAACAGCAGAACTGACCTCTCTCGGTTCTGGAGGCCGGAAGTCCAAAGTCAAGGTGTTGGCAGGGTCCTGTTCCCTCTGAAGGCTCTCGGGAGGATTGTCCCTGGCCTCTTCAGCTTCTGTTGGCTCCAGGTGCCGCCCAGCTTGGGGCTGCATCCCCCCCATCTCTGTCTTCACACGGCCTTCTCCCCCATGTGTCAGTGTGGCTCAAATCTCCTATAAGGTCACCTGTTGTTAGATTTAGGGTCCACCCTAAACCCAGGATGATCTCATCCTGAGGTCCCTAACTTAATTACATCTGCAAAGACCCTTCTTTCCAAATAAGGCCACACTCACAGTTTCTGGGGGGTATGACCTCTATTTTGGGGATCACTACTCAACCTCCTACTCCCAGTGGTCCCAGGCGGTAATGGGCAGAGACCTGTTCCCCTGACCCCCCCGGCCCTCAAGTCTATCATTAGCAAGAGCAGGGACACAACTACAAAGCATGCGTCCAGGAGACTGGTTCTGGAGCCTCCTGCCTGGCTTGGCATCCTGACCTGACTATTTATTTGCTGTGGGACCTCGGGCAAGTAACTTGGCCTCTCTGGGCCTCAGTTTCTTCATCTGCAAAATGGAGATAAGACAGTACTTATGTGGTAATGAAAATCCAGTGTGTTCATCCATGTAAAGCCTTAGAAGAGTGTCTGGAAGCCAGAAGGCTCTCAACCAATGTTTGATAAATACACCGATAAAATCATCTGGCACAATATGTGTGCTCAAAATAAATGCTAAGTATCATCTGAGGGGGGCTGGTAACGCTCCAAAGGATCCCCCACCAATATCTCCCTTGGTTCTCCTCACTCCCGCAGCCCACCCTGGAGAGAGGCAGGGAAGGTGACATTATCCTGAGGAGGATGGGAACACTGAGCTCCTGGGGGCGGTGGGGCATGGGGCAGCCCCACACCCTGTATCCTGGCCCTTGTTGAGGGCCCCATGTGCTGGCCCCAGACTAGGTCTGACCCCTGACAACGTCCTGAAAGCACAAGGAGAAAAACAGCAAGTTAGTGGGTGTTTCATCAAGCTCAGATTCACCACAGGAACCAGTACAGCAGAGAGCAGTCGTTCGCAAAGTGGGGTCCCCTCAGCCTCAGCGGGGAACCGGATAGGAATGCACATTCTCGGGCCCATCCCAGAGTTGTGGGGGCTCCGCGTGGGGGTGTGGGGGCCCTTGGGTGATGCAGGCTGAAGTTTAAGCACCACTGGCCTTGGGGTCCAAAGCACTGATGGGGGAGCTGAGCTCCCCGGACTTGAATGCTGGATCGGCCACTAGCCCTGGGTGTGTCACTTCACGTCCCTGTGCCCTGTTCCCCCGGCTGTAAATGGAGGCAATGATTGTGTCTCATGCAGGGGCCGAGTGGAGCCTCAATGCCTTTTCAGAAGCTTCTAGAACAGTGCCCAGCACTGTGTATGTGCTAATTAGTATAATTATCCAATCTGGGGGGCTAGCTTTTCACCAACATTATGAGCTTCTGTGTGTGTGTGTGTGTGTGTGTGTGTGTGTGCACATGCCCAAGCTAGACATCCTTCCTTTTAGGGATGAAAACCATAGTTAGTTGGTCTCTTCAAAAAATCTCACTTGGCAAGTTTTTTTCAAATTATTATTTGTTATGAGTTAAACTATGTCCTCCATAAAAACACGTTCAGTGGGGCCGGTTAGCTCAGTTGGTTAGAGCGTGGGGCTAATAAAGACACATTTAAGTCTTAACTCCAGGTCCCATGAATATGACCTTATTTGGAAACAGGGTCTTTAAGATATGACTAGTTAAAATGAGGCCAAACTGGATTACGGTGGGTCCTAATTCTATACAACTGCGCCCTTACAAGGAAAGTTGGTATCACGGCAGACAGACACGGAGGAGAAGGCCACGTGAAGATGGAGGACACAGAGATTGTATTGATGTGTCTACAAGCCGAAGACTGTCAAGGATTGCCAGCAAACAGCAGAAGGTAGAAAAGGCAAGGAGACCTGTAGGTTTCAGAGGGAGCATGGCCCCGCTGACACCTTGATTTTGGCCTTCTGGCCTCCAGAGCTGGGAGAGAACAACTCTGCTGTTTTAAGCCATCTGGTTTGTGGTGCTTTGTTATAGCAGCCCTAGAAAACTGAGACAGTATTTAACTCTACCAATCCCTTAATATTGTTTAAGCCGGGCTGATCCTGGAAATCCTACAATCAAGGAACAAGTGCTCTAGAAGGTTGGAGGTCACTGTGACCTTTCACAAGTGGGCAAACCAAGGCTCCCAGATAGCCCCCCGGAAATTTGCTCCTTGGGCTCTGCAGAATACCACCGTTACAGGAAATAACATTTGGCTTTCGAGGAAATTTCACTGGCCTGCCTTGGAAGGGACACAGGAATGGGCCATCCCCAGCCTCCTGCATTTCCTCAGAACCCCACCTGGGCAGAGGGAACCCATAGGGAGCCAGGACATGGCTGGTCTAGGGCCCAAGAATTCACTCCAGGGATGATGACAAAAACAAAGCAGAAATACTGGGGGACATTCACGGTTGCCTGCTCTGTGCCAAGGGCTTCGCATTCCTTGACTGCTCTGCAAGGGTGGGGTAGGGGAGGAAGGGAAGCAGACATTCCTATTTTATAGCTGAGAAAACTGAGGCTCAGAGAGCTGAAACAACGGGCCCAAGGCCACAAAGCTGGGATTCAAACCCAGGAGTGCTGAACCTCAAAGCCTGGGTTTAGGGGATCAGAGCACTCCCGTACCCTGTAACCTGACCTGACCAGGGCCAAGGAGCAGGGGGCAGGCTATGGCTCCTGTATCAGTCAGCCAAATGGGTGCTGATGCAAAATACTAGAAATCTGTTGGCTTTTATAAAGAGTATTTATCTGGGGTAGAAGCTTACAGTTACCAGGCCATAAAGCATAAGTTACGTCCCTCACCAAAGTCTACTGCCAAGTGTTGGGGCAAGATGGCTGCTGACATCTGCCAAGAGTTCAGGCTTCCTGGGTTCCTGTCTTCCCAGGCTCCGTTTCTCTCCAGGCTCAGGTGCTGTGCTCTCGCCACAAGGCCAGCTGTAGACTATCAGGCGAATGGCTCTGTCTCTCTCCCTGGGGCTTCTGCCGTGTCTAAGGAGCCGTCATCTGTATTCCTCTGTGTTCTTCTCCTGTGTGTTCACATCCCGGGTGTTCAGCTCAAAAAACTCCCAACTCTGTCCTCTGCCATGTCTTTTCTCTGTGAGTCCCCACCCACCAAGGGGTAGGGACTCGACGCCACACTGAAGTGGCCCAATCAAAGTCCTAATCATAATTTAATCAATTAAAAGTGATACCTCTGACAGACCAGTTTACAAGCATAATCCAGTAACTATTTTTGGAATTCATAAACAATGCCAAACTGCTTCAGCTCCTGACAAAATCTGGTCATTCGCCTGCTTAAAGCCTTCCTGCCACCCTCAGAATAACTCCAAACTCCTCCCCAAGAGCCACCGGGGCCCTGCATGGTCCAGCCCTGCCCACCTCCCCCTCCTCCTCCTCCTCCTCCCCCTCCCCACCACTCACCAAGCTCCAGCCAAGCTGGCTTTGCTTTGTCTCCAGCATAGCAGGCTTGTTCCCACCCCAGGGCTTTTGCACACACTGGCCCCGCCTCCTGGAACACTCTCCCCTCAGACTTTCACACGCCTGGCTCTGCCTCATGCTCCCTGTCTTAGCTCCAAAGTCCCTTCTGCTGAGAGCCCCTCGCTGGCCATGTAGCTCACGTTGAACCCCACTCCTTTGCCATCATCCTCTGTTATGCCAATCACACCATTTCATTTCCTACAAAACATGTATTCTGCCTGAGATGATCTTATTTGTCTATATTTGTTTCTCCACTAGAATGTGAGCTCAGTTTTCTTGCCTATGAAATGGGCTGGGGTTGCATCTCCACCCTGCCTCTTTCCAGCTGTGAGTCCCTTGGGCAAGTGACTTTACTGCTCTGAGTCTCAGTTTGCTCATCTGTAAAATAGGGTCAAAAACCCCCTCTTCACTAGGAAGAGGAAGCACCAAAGGAGCAACCCCTCCCTCACCACGGTTGTTCTGGTCTGCCGGTTGTCCCCAGGGAGTGCGCTGGGAGGTCGCAGGTGTGGGCAGGTGGGGAGGCTCCGAATACAGCCAGGCATCTCCTGGGAACAGGACATCCTTGTCAGTGGACAGGCAGGGAGTTGGGAGCAGTAGGATGGGGCGGGCTTGTCGGTTGAGTCCTGTTCGTTTGCCAACATTTAAGCAGAGGGGACAGGCAGGCAGTTTATTGAACACATACTATGTGCCAAGAGACCTAAGGGTGGATGCCTTGCATATGCGCATTTCATCTTCACAAACAACCCTATGAGGTTGGTTTTGACAGCTAAGGAAACCCAAAGCACAGAGAGGTTAAGTTAACAGCCAAGGTCACACAGCAAGGCAGTGCGGAGCTGGATTCTGACCTCACACAGCTGGTTCTAGGGCCCACACTCTAGCGACCCACGCAGCTCAACAGCCCCTCCGGGGACCGGGACTGAGGGGAAAACAAAGAAGTCGGTGGGTGAGGGATTCAGTGACTGGAGAAATTCCCCATGGAAGACCAGGAAGGTTTGGGGGAAAGAGCCCCAGGCAGGACAATGAGGCCGCCTGGCATCCCAGCCAGGGGACCGCCGAGGGCGGGGAAGGCAGGAGCAGGTGGGGTGGGCAAAGGAGGGCGAAGTCATGTGGAGAAGGCCGCAGGGGTCACCCCAGCAAGGCCGGCAGGGAGGGAGGGTCGGCAGGAGCCGCCCCTGCTGCCTGGCCAGCCCTCACCTGGGCCACCTGGGCGCTGCAGGAGAGTCCCTGGGGGACTTCCGAGGGGCTGGAGGGTTGTGTGCTGCCTTTGAAGCAGTAATCCCACTTCTTGGAAACTCTTCTAAAAAAACTCTCCCCTTCCTCCTCCCTGGGGTTAAACAGCAAAGCCTGTCTCCTGGGAGCCGGGGACCACACGCGCTTCCCGAGAAAGGTGAGGCTGGTTTCTCCACCCCTCCCAGCACCTGGTGGGAAGGGGGAGGGGGAGGGGCCTGTGGGTGGGGGTGGGTGGGAGGAGGGGCTGAGGGGCACTGTGGGTGGCCAGGAGGTGGGGCCCGGGCGGTCTGGACTCTGCCTAGCGCTTGGGTAAACCATTCTGAGCTCATCTCCAGACCACTCTTGGGCTGGATTTTTTTTCAGTGGTATTTAATGCCCTGTCCATCATGTACCGCCCAAAATCATCTCCCTGTGTTTCTCGTGTTTGTTTGTTTTGTAATCTTTTTATTGAGCTATAACCTACGTACAGCCTATTGCTCGCACCTTAAGTGTGCATCTCGATGGAATTTTACATCTGTGCAGCTCCACCCAAATCAATGTGCAGACCCAGGCCACTCTGAGCCTGGCCCCAGGACCCGCAGCAGCACCTGGTGTTTGTGGCAATGCGGAAGCGCAGGCCCCAGCAGTGCCTAGGGGGTCAGCACCTGCCTTTTAGTTAACAAGCCCCCCCCCAGGGCATTTGTTGGTGGGGGGGGGTGCTGGTGTAGACCCAGGCACCTGGATGTCTGTGAATGGACGCCCCCGGGACCTGGAAGCAGGCTCAGCTGCTGCTGCTCCCGCACCATCACCCCGCACCAGGCGCTTGGATTCCCCCCCTCCATGAGTCTCAGAGAACTCTCCTGCCCCCTTCGTTTCACTGACAGGAGCAAAGGACTGTCCCGAGGTCTCAGGGCAAGAACTAACTGCTCGTGGGCACCAGCAGTGCCAACCTGGCCTCTTGTCGTGGACTTTGCCACTTTGTGCTTCAACTTGCCCATCGGCAAATCGGCGTCAAGATCTCTGCCCCAGCCGCCTCCCCGAGCAGGGGGAGCTGTCCCAGGCTAGGGCTTGCTCTGCGCTGCGGGGTCTCGAGCATGGTCCATGCACGGCCTCAAGCCTCACAACACGGGAAGGCAGGAACTCGTGCTCACATACACAATCCCACGGTGCCATTTTACAGGTGAAGAAACCAGGGCTGGGAGAGGTTAAGCTCCCTTGCTGAAGGGAGCCAGAGAGCGCAGGATTGGAACCCAGACAGTCCAGTTCCTCGGTTGTCTCACCTAAATCACTCAGAAAGTGAGCTCCTTCCAGCAAGTCATTTGAAGAAAGAGAGCTTCTTTCTTTCCTTCCTTCCTTAGGAAAAACCACCATCACCCAGTAATAATAAAGCATGCACGTGATTTAAACAAAAATTCAAACCATCCAAAGGCGTCAGAGAAAAGGCAGCCCCCCTCCAGGCCCGACACCCTGGTGTCGTCTTCTCTGGAGGCGACTGCCATGATCAGTTTCTTGGGCGCCTTTTCAGAACTACGCTCGGCAGGTACCAGTGTGCAGACATTGGTGTTCTTTGCTCCCATTTAGACAAGCGGGAGGCATTCTTACCACCCGGACCCACCCTTGCTCACAACCACTCCACACTGTCCTTCCAAGACGTGCCCAGAGCGCACAGGCTGCGCCCCAGGTGAGGCCAGCGGGAGCCGGGGTTCCGCTGGCCGCGCCTGGACCGCCGGGCACTCGGGTGGTTGGAGCGCGGCTGTGTCCGGTTCCCTGGCACTCTCTGAGCGTTTCTGGAAAGACGCCTGGCAGGGGCGGGAGCGCCCAGCTACGGCGTGTGCGATTTCAACCTCGGCAGATGCCAGGGGGTATTTCTCATCTGCCAGCTCGGGACTGGGCACAGGATGCCGCCGCCGCTGGTGCCCAGGCCCTGGGCAGGGCGGTGGGAGGGGCCCAGAGAGGGGAAGGATGGCATTTTCCAAGAAACTGAAAACGAAACCAGAGAAAGGTGTCAGCTGAGGCCCTAAGTGGGGTCTGCTGCTCCAGAGATAAGGGACAGGAAACGCCTGCCTCCCCTTTCCCTGAAAGTCCTGGGGTGACAGACACCCCACCCCCCAACACACACCGGCACCCCTCAGGCTTAAGCCCTGCCTTGGACCAGGCCTGGACAGGTGGCAGTCGCTTCGCTGTGTGTTCATTTACGTTACATGGCACTTGTGAGCCAAGGTCACGCTGGCACCAACCTCTTTTGGGCCGAGCAGAGCCTTCTCCTTTAATTATACAACTATTGATGAGTGCCAACTAGGTGCCAAGGCCTGCTCAAGCACAGGACCAACCATAACTCAAGCACTCCTCCTGAGGATCCCAGGAAGCAAACACTGTTAGAGTCCCCATTTTACCAACGAGGACACTGAGGCCAGAAAGGTTACGCCCCGTGTGGCCGAGGCCGCCTAGCTGGTGAGGGCCAGAGCCCGTGCCCCCCCATTGGGCCAAGAGCAGTGGTCCTCACCCAGGGCCCTGCTCCAGCATCCCGGAGCCCCACTCCCAGAGTTTCTGGGCTCCTGGCTATGGGGTGGGGCCCTCGAGTCTGCATTTCTGATATGCCCCAGGTGATGCTCACACTGCCCTGGGGGCCCACACTTGGGGAATCTTCCTGATGGGGCACCGCGTGCATTCTCAAAGCTGGCCAGGGAGGGGGGACGCTCTCTACCCAATAGGGATCCTTTACTCGGCAAGAGTCCTAAATCCACCGACTTCAGGCTGCAGGTGAGAAGGCTGAAGCCAAGAGGGGGCAGGCATGAATGGGCGCAGTGAAGTTAAGGTCACGACTGGGGTTCTCCCAAATCTCCAGCCACCACCAGCCCTTCTGAGCACGAGGAGGGCTGCAGCCCTGAGCAGGGGGAGAGGGAGGGAGCAGACTACATCTGGGTGACTCGAGTAAGGGAGCAGCAGAGAAGCCGGGGTGTGATCTTGGCTCAGACACTGCCAAGGGCTGAGATGCCACGTGGCTGACTGCATGTCCCCAAACCCCAGTGTCCACAACCAAACAGGGACCCCAGCACCATCATAAAGATGAGGCCTCATCATTCTCCTGAAACCTGGCCTGTGGGCACAGTCTGAGCTGGTTTCTTCCTCATCCCTGGGGAGTCTCAGGTGGGATGATCGTGACCCGCCCCCTCCACCAGGGGACGTTGGACAATATCTGCAGACATTCTTAGTTGTCACAACTGGTGTGTGTGTGTGGGGGGGTACTGGCACCCAGTGGGTAAAGGCCAGGGATGCTGCTAAACACCCTACAAGGCACAAACACCACCAGGGCCGTGACTGAGAAATCCCAGTACACGGGGCGGGGCGGGCTGGTGGGGCCTTGGCATCAAGGGCAGGGAGGGAAGAAGCACTTTGTCAGCGTGGCAGGCGAGGACGAAAGAGGGCAGTGCTGCTGGGGGTTACAGACACAGGCTTGTCAGCAAACACAGGTGCGCTGAGCTTGTGGAGGGTGGGACGGTCCAGTGGGGCCAGCTGACAGCAGCAGACCTTCCACTTCTATGTATTTCATCCTCATCCTTTCAAATTTTCTTCTTCTTTT
This sequence comes from Cabassous unicinctus, assembly GCA_029593785.1. Taxonomy (NCBI): domain Eukaryota; kingdom Metazoa; phylum Chordata; class Mammalia; order Cingulata; family Chlamyphoridae; genus Cabassous; species Cabassous unicinctus. Next base: position 11,369 of record JAQZBX010076055.1, read on the forward strand.
AAATACATTATACATTAGTACAGTGTTAGGTATACATATGAAGTGGACTGAAAGGTAACTCCTCCCCAAAACATGTCCATATCCTAACCCCTGAGACCTGGGACTGTGACCTTATGTGGGAAAATGGTCTTTGCAGATGGAATTAAGGACCTCGAGATGGAGGGAGGTGTCCACAGAAGCCGCCACGCATCCATGGACAAACCACCCCGGAGGAGTCTCAAAATCCAGACCAGCAAGGGAGCAGAGAGGCCCGATTTGGAAAGCAGCCCTGGCCAGGCCCCTCCCTGTCCCACCTGTCGCTGAGCCACTGTTCCGTGAGGGCCACCTCTCCTGGAACGGTGAAGCCGAGCAGTGGCCGTGCAGCACACTGCTGCAGGACTTGGCAGGGAGTGAAGTATTTAACCCTCCCAGCAACCCTAGGGGACAGGAGTATTGTCATTCCCATTTGACGGAGGGGGGACCCGAGGCCGAGACAGCCCCTGCTCAGTCCTGGCCCACCGCAGGTGCTCAGTAAATACCTGTGATCACGCCCCTGGTAAGGGGGATCCCCAGCAGTCCTGCTCGGGGTCCCCAGCCGTAAGCACTACCTTCCTCAGCACGAACTCCAGGCCCTTCCCCGGTGGTGTTTTGGTCTCTCTTAAGAGCCGCATTTCCAGATGAGGAAATTGAGGCTCAGAGACATGAACCCACCCGTCCAAGTCCCACCTGGCCCCATTGCTGGCGTCCTTCCCTCCCTCTGCAGGGTCCTGGGCTCAGAAACTGGGGTTTGGGGCTGAGTAGCCCCGGGGGAGTGGAGCGGAACACCTGGTGGTTATCGGCCCCCCTTTCTCCCCAGCTGGGAAAACGAGGGATTAGCCTCTCACGGCCTGGGGGCAGGGCGGGGACGGGAGCTGAGGGGCCCAGCCTCCCCAGGCTGCCGGGCAAGAGGGGAGCCTGGGCGATGAGGCCGGAGTCTGCTTGGCACCAGGGCGCCCAGGGGTAACACAGAACCCCAGAGCGGACGCCCCCAGTTGGCCCTCATCTGCAATGGGGGCTTACCCGACGGGCTTCGGGATGCCTCAGCTCTGCTACTTCCTGGCTGGGGGGCCTCGGGCCGGTCTCGGGCTGTGCTTGCCTTAGTTTCCTCACCGTGAAACCGACCCTGAGGGCTGTGCGGAGAGGACGTGTGATGAGCGTCCAGCAGGGTCCCCGCCTGGCCGGACACATCCGCGACGTCTGCGAAGCCCACAGCTGGGCCTGGGGATCTGCAACAACTCGGGGGGTGGGGACGTGACAGCTGTAAATAGTTCTCAAAGCAGGTTTTTCTCTCATTTCATCAGACCTTGTTTTGAAATCCCAAAGCAACCGCTGCGTGCTGAGACCTGCTACCCAGGGCAAGGGTGGGCACCTTCAGTGATCACTCCCACCCTGCCCTCTTCTAGCCCGACCTTCTGAGAAAAGCAAAGTTAACAGTGTGGTGTTTTCTTTCACACTTTCTTTATTCTCAAACATCTTTGGACAGAGCTGGGGTTTCCTTCTTCTCGGTTTACTTTTTAATTCCAAGACGGGCTCAGACCATCCGTGTTCTCTGCATTCTTTTGCCGACAGCCTCCCCTAGCCCCCGTCGATGCACGAGCCAATGCCATTGGCGCCTCTTCCCTTGCCCTGGAATAGGGGCCTGCAATCCCTCTTGCAGTTGGGGGCCCTGGGGCCCGAGCCTGGAGGGAGTCTGGGCGGCGCGGCTGCAGCTGGGGACACCTGGGCAGATTCGGGAGTGACTGATTGCTGCCCAGGCGTGGCCGCTGCATGGCACTCCCGAGTGTGCAGCCCTTCCCGGGGAGGACACTTGCCCGGGGCTGGCCGGGCACCCGCCGGCCACCTCGCGTGACCACTGCCCCGTGTCCTGGCGGGTGGTGGCTCAGGTTTCCCCTGGTCGGAGCGACAAGCTGCACTGCCAGACCGCAGAGCGGCAGGGAAAGTGAAAATGAAGCCCAGCTGGCGGCCGAGTTTCCCTTTCCTGGCAAACAAGGGCCTTATCGTACCGGGGTGGGGGTGGGGGTGGGGGTGAGCCAGGAGGCTGCTTTTATTTTAGCAAGGAGTAACATTTGCATAATAAAGTGTAAGCGCTATGCTAACCTTAAGTACCCAGCTTGATCACCACTTGGATGGAGATCAAGGTCATCCCCAACCCCCCAGGGGGTTCCCTCAAGCCCCTTCCCAGTCAACAACTGCCCTACCCACCCATCCCAGCAAGGACAGCAGTTGTTCTGACTTCTATCAAAATCGGTTAGATTTGCCTGTTGTTCAACTTATTACAAATGCACACCCTTCTTGTCCCGCTTCTTTCACCCAACAAAGAGCCTGTGAGCTTCATGCATGATGCTTCATGCGTGACGTTGGCTCCTTTTTTTTTTTTTTTTTAAGATTTATTTATTTACTTGATCCATTTTAAACCCCTCCTTCCCTGTTTGCTGTTTTGTGTCCATTCGCTGGGCAATTCTCTGTGTCTGTTTCCTGCCATCTCTTCTCATCCTCCTCCTCCAGCCTTCACCAGGATTCGATCCTGGAGACCTCCGATGTAGGAGAGAGGTGTTCTGCCACCAGCGCCACCTCGGTTCCTGGTCTTCAGAGCATCTCCTCTTGTCTCTCCCCTGCGTCTCTCTCCTGTTATGTCATCATCTTGCTGCCTGGCTCCCGGGGCCTGGTGGCTCACCGGCACACAGAGCCTGGTAGCCCATGCGCCTTCTATATATATATATTTTTTATTTTACCAGGAGGTCCCGGGGATCGAACCCAGGTCCCTCCATATGGCAGACGGACGCCCAACCATTTGAGCCACATCCGCCCCTGTTGGCTCCTTTTGAATCTGTTTGCCCGTTCTCTAGTTTGGGGCTCTTAGGAATAAAGCTGCTGTGAACACTTGGCGTGCAAGTCTGTGTGGACATACGTTTTCATTTCTTTTGGGTAAATGCCTAGGAATGGAATTACTGGGCCATGGGATTGTAAGGTAGGAGTATGAATAATTTTATAGGAAACTGCCAAGTGGCTTACCTCCCTGGTTGTACAGAGCTGTTGTAAGAGCTCTGAGGCCCTGGCACCACTGCCAGCGGGAGACCCCACACCACGTGGTAGCAAATCTAAACAATACACCTGTGAGTCA
>JAQZBX010076056.1:0-14496 GCA_029593785.1 Cabassous unicinctus
GGTGTTTGGATCTGCAGAAGCCATCTTGTGACCATGCGATAAGAAGCACGCAAACAGAAAGCCAGCACACAAAGAATGGCAGCACAGAAAAATAACAAGAGGCTAGGTTGTTGAGCTGCCAGACCAGTGTTGAGGTCAACTGCCTCTGGATTCTACTACCAAATAATAAATATCCACTATGTTTTAAGGCACTGTTAGTTGGATTTCTGTTACTTTCAGGCCAGTGAAAACAACCTAATGGACACACTAGAGAAGATAAATTTGATAGGAGGACCTCATAGGATCAAGACAGAAGAGAATCAAGAAGAGAGATATGAGCTGCACAAGCCAAGATCCCACCATCACTGTCACCATGCTCAGAAGCTTAAAATAAACTGCAAGGAGATGTAGGGGAGATCAAGAAAGTGTGAGAGAAGAAGTTTTAAACCTGAATGTGGCTGAATTTTTAATTTGTATTGACTAAAGCATCACAGATTTGGACTGAGTTTAGCTGGAAGCAAATAGATTACAGTTTTTATTGCTGTTATTCTGGTGGTTGTTATTGTCTTCTACTGCCTTAAGGCAGACTGAACACTTGAGAAATAACATGAATTCAGTAACAAGAAAATGAAGAAAGTTATGTTTTTGCATATTTAAGTCTGTGACTGTGAAATTCACACTGGCTACAGTAGGTCTACTCTGTCAACTCAGACTTTAGAAGTCTGCCTTACTGGCATTAATTGTCAGGAGAGATGAATATGTTTTTGAAAGATCCCAACAAATTCACATCAAATTAACAAAAATATTGAGTCCCTACAATGTGTCCAGCTCTGCTCAAGCATGGTTTTTCTAATTTAGTGCCTTTTAATATTTGATTAAACAGTTGCAAGCCTGAGTGATACAAACCACAAGAGGTGAGCATGACTTTGAACTAGGGGCTGCTTTCCCAAGGCTATTGGAAATCTGAAAGCTCTGAAAACAAGTAAAGCACTGGTTGAAAAAGAAGGTGAAAAAGAAATGTCCTCCTTCCTCCCTTTTCCATCACCGGAGTAGTAAAGGTTTTGCCTCTTGCTCTATTCAATGATTTCTTAATGGCCTGAAAGAGAATAAATGCTGTCTTTCTTCATGACCTAGCTGAACCTAATGACTGTTTCTGCCTATGTTCTGTGATACATTCTTGGAATATAAGAAAAGCACTATGAAAGGAAGAGGTATTTCTGATATTGTGGGGGTGGAAGCATGAGAAATCAACTCCGCCATACCTGGTTTATCAATAGGGAGTGAAAGATGGAGCTCCACAAAGTCTAGCCCAATGGGGTCTTATTGTTTTTAAATTTGATTAAAATCAAAGCATCTGGCTTAATCATCCTCATCATAACTATCATCAACTGAGGAAGAAAGCATGAAAGTTTACCTATTGATTTTGCTTTGGCTTTAAAAGTAAATTGAAATCTCTTGTTTATCTAAGCATTTCCAAAACTGTAGAGTAAGCAAAATGGAATATAAACCATTTTGCATTTGGATTCAGTTCATTCATTAACTTTGATAAGAGCACATTGTGTTTTGGTTTCTGCCAGAAATTCATTCAAGAAGAGTTCAATAAATAGAGTACATGGAGCAGTGAGTTGATGCAGTTCATTGTAAAAACGTAGAAGTGGCTATTTCCAATCATTGCAAAGTACTTTGGGTGGTCTTCCATGGGCTCAGATGCTTTTTAATTATTAACTTTACCCTTACCAAATTGACTATCTCTTTTCTAGACACTACTTCTGGCCCCTACTTCCATCCTTTGCAGGCACCCACTTCAGTCCACCGATGCCTCTTAGCTACTCCTTCATTCACACACGACGTATTTGTTCTTCAGTAGGAATGGAGGTTGCCTTGCCTTCCACAGCTCAGCCTCATATATGCATTGTACTAACTTTCAGTCCTGCCACATCAGCCATTCCTTGAGGTGGCTGTCAGTATCTGTAAGCCCCCCACCGAGAACAGTGCCCTCAAAGAACAAAAAGCCTTCTTAATCAGCAGAACCTTGCAACCTGCTTGCATTCCCTACATCACGTTTATCTTTCAAATCAATGTTTAGCATTTCAACGTACATAAAAAGCATATGGCAAAATTTAGTTTTTACTTTATTCTAGGGAATAAAAGGGATAAAATGGGGTGGGTTTATGATATTAAAAATATATTTAGTATATAGATAAATAGAAATAGATATAGAAAGACATATTTCATATTATATATACATATATACTGAGAAAAATTAATAAATTGACCAGGATAAATGTATGTAGAATTTTATACCTCATAAACATCTTTCAAACCTCTTATTTCTTAATTTATTTCACAAATTTTTTTTGATAGCCTACTATGTGTTGGGCACTGTTCTTGGCATGTGGGATAAATCAGTAAACAGCAAAACATTCGATGATCCCTGTCCTTGTGAAGACCAGCAAGAGGAGACATATAATAAAAATAAGCATAAATTAATTAGCTCCAGTTTATACCTGTTGTCTTGGTGTAAATATTAATAGCACCTACTTTCACTCTCAAAAATTTCCCAGTCCAAAATTTTATATGGTCATCCTATAAATAAGCAAAGTATGTATTATGTCAAACCAATAAATAGTGCTCTGGAAAAGAAAAAGAAAAAGTAGAGCAGCAGAAAAGGGAGAAAAGGGTTGAGAGGTAACATGTGAGCAGAGACTTGAAGGAAGTGTGGATGTCAGCCATGCAGCTCTCTGTGTGAAGAATATTCCTAGCGCAGGCAAGAGCAAGCAAAATCCTTGTGGTGAGATTATGCCTAGTGTGGTTGAGGAATAACAAGAAGACCAGAAAGGCTGGAACAGAATGAATGAGTCATAAAGATGTTTCAACCCTATTATTCCTTCACTGAATACCAAATGAATAAGGTCAGAGTGGTAAATGGGCGCGGGCAGGCCATTGGGGAAATTGTAGGCCAATATTAGTACTTTGGCTTTAATTCCAAGGGCAATAATGAGCCACTTAAGGATTTGGAGCAGAGTAGGAAGTCCCACTAAGATCTGACTTTACCCTGGTTGCTCCGTTCGAAATGGAGTTGGGAGAAGGAAGGTAGAGCAGGGTCAAGGGAGCAACAGGAAGACAAGTTGGGCTGCTGTGGCAGTAATCCAGGAATAGAAATGTTGGTGGTTGGCCCAGGGTGGTAGCAATGAAGGTGGTGTTCCATTATGGGTATATTTTGAAGGTAGAGACTTTTTTTAAAATTAGAGAAGCTGTGGGTTGACAGGACAATCATGCATAACATACAGGATTCTCATATATCACCCTATTATTAGCACCTGGCATTGGTGTGGAACAATTGTTACATTGAAGAAAGCATATTTGTATAATTTTACTATTAACTATAGTCCATGGTTTAACAGGCTTTACTATTTGTATAATGCACTTCCATAGATTTTTAAAATTTTATCTTAGAGGCAACATTTTAATTGGATATTCACAACAATCCTGAGAAGCAGACAATAAAGATATTATTTTATTCCCATTCTACAGATGAAGAAAGTAGACCTCAGGGAAGTTATAGCTTGCCTAAGATGACACAACTAAGCATATAGGTAGAAAGAGCATAAGAGCCCAAGTCTCCTATTAGTCTTGGACTCTCTATTTTACACAGTGATTTCCTAAAAATACCAGAGACTATGCAACAAGCATGGGATTTCTTCATCTCAGTTTCTAAAGGAGACTTCTCCAATAAAAAATGGTGAGAGTGCCTTCATTGGCTTTGGCTTGGGGTTCAGCCCAGAAAACATGCTAAAAGTTATGTCTACTCTCAGATGGAATAATTTTAACTGAAATGATTCAATGACTTGTGCATATAAGGACATGGCTTAATACCCTCTAAAGATGAAGCACAGTATAATGGGAAGAGGAAAAGAAGAGACAGAGCTGGGTTTAAATCCTACCCTGACACATGTAAGTTGTGAATTTATCCCAAATTACCTTGTATCTGTCTCTTGAGGTTATTGAAAACATTAAATGAAAGAAAGTATGAAAAAACCACACCAGGTATATTCTCACCAGCTGATCCCACTGCCTGGAATTCTCCTGGCCCAGATCTTTAGCTGGCTCTTTCACATCGTTTGGGTGTTTGCTCAAATGGCCTCTCCTCAGAGAGGTCTTCCCTGACCACTCAGTTTCACTTTTTTCAGAGTACTTACCACTACAGGAAAGTAAATTAGTATTTATTTATGTATTCATAGTCTCTCTCCCCAACTAGAACGTAAGATCTGTGAAGGCAGAAACTTTGGATTTTTCATCTCTGTATCCCCAGTACCTAGAACAGGGGCCGGTACACAGTGGCCTTCCAGAATAATTACTGAAGGAATGAGGCTTGCATCCTTCTCCTGCTCCCTCCCTAAATCAAGACCCATCAGTCTCCTTTCAATGCTCTGGGCTCTTTCCCACTTCAAGGTCTTCCTACACAGTTCACTCTGTCTAGAGCACTCTTCCTCCCACTCTACTGATTTTTCTAGTCTCAGTCCAAATGGGCACTTCTTTAGAGAGGTCTTCCTTGATCCCAGCCTAGGTCGGTTCCACCTATTATAACCTCTGAGAGCACAATATACTTTCTCTTCAGAGCATTTACCACAGTTCATAATTATTTATTCACTTGGTTGATTAATTGTTTAAGATCTGTGTCCTCCACTGGAATATAAACTCTATGAGTTCCCTGCTGTTTATATCCAGCACCTAACACATAGTAGACACTCAATAAGTGTATAATAAATAGATAAAGGAAGAAATGCATGCATGGGCAGGAAACTCAGCACATATTATAGTACCTCTGCATATTTATTAAGAACCCCAAGAATTGAGTTTAGAAGAAAAAAGGGATCCATTTCCAGAAAAAAATGTACATTGCGAAAATACAAATCAGGGCCATTCTTCCCCTTGCCCAGGATTCACTTACCATCAAGGCAAAGGTGTTCCAGTCACATGAGTAACTAGGTAATCCAAAGGTCATTTCAAAATATTGTCCAATGGGCACGCAAGCAATTTCCCCTGAAATTGTTTTTCCTGTTCATCCCATTTTCTTTTTAAGTCTTTCAGAAAATTCACTGAAAGGACTTGCACTCTCTATGTAACTTCTTATAAACAAGTATGTGGTTCATTGACTCCAACTCTGAAAACTGTTCCAATTTCATTGTGAGGCTGTAGAGTGAATATAACAGCTAACTAGATAGCTATGCCTCCAGCGCAAGAACAAACTCCATTAAGAATCGGAATCCCTGAGTCCTAGGTCTTCTGTATGGTGCTTTCTACACTTCAGTAGGAAAGGATATGGGAAACTACACAGTTCACTTGACATTTATATGTGCACTTGACATTTTTAAGTGTACTTGACATTTAAGATTAAAATCTGGCCCTTGGCACTAACTTGACTTAAAAATGAGAGATACTGAAAGATGGGAGCATTTTTCCTAAGTAAGGAGGGAGTCACAACAATCAAACTTTATAATCCAAATGCTTGCTTGCTTTAGCAGAAAAAAAGAGCAGTGTTTGCTGGATTCTGTCCTTCATGCCTAATAGTGATAGAAGCAAAATAAATCATTGTTATTTTGTCATTGTTAGGAAAATTGTTGTCCTTTGTTAGTGTTAGAGGTTCCCCCTCACTAGGTTTGCAATAATTAACAAACTGTGACTCAATTACCCCTGATATGCATTGAGGAAGGACAAGTCCCCCCTCCCCCCGTAGCCTATGTGCCTAAAGACACGGCACTTCCCCAAAGGTTGAACAGTGAAACCACGTGGAGATGGGAGTAAAGTGAGATAAATAGCTTCACTCCCTCCACATCAAGCACCACCTGCTCCTCCAGCATTCCAAGAAAACCTAACTCCCTTATCCACTACCCTCTAGCCATACAAGGGAAAATTTTCACCTCTAGAGCTTCCTATTCGCCCCTACACCTTACTCAAACCCTCGACCCTCTCCCACCGACTATCATTTTCCCGCCTAGAAATGTACTGTGTAAATTCAAATCTCTCCTTTCCAGGGGTGGGCTGAAGTCTATTCTTCAGACCCCCTCTGTTGGGAGAGCTTCCCAATAAACTTTCTGCCTGCAATCATCAGTTTCCATGTCCCAGAGAGCGCCGTTTTTCCCAACAGTTAGAGAATAGAAAATTCAAAAAAACATTGAATGTCTTACATGATTCATATCCATGTACATTAGCCAAGTTGTACCAAATCATTCTATCTCCTTCAAGCACTCCCAGGCCCCCACCTTACTACTACCTTCTCCTCAATTTTTCTCCTCTGTCCCACAGGATCCTATGGTATGCTAGCACAGTGGAGAGCAGGAGGGAAACAAAATAAAGACATGTAAGAATTCCAGGATTGTTGAAAACATAGAAGCGACCATAGTTTAGGCCGCTGTTTCCACTTCATCAGAGTGGTATGATTGACTTTCTTTACCTCTTTGATTTTCACAGCTTATTATCAGAAGCAAACTGGTCAATTAAGTTTTTTTCTTGTCCCCAGACTAGGGATCAAAAAACCATATCCTATCTGTGGGCTAAATCCTGCCCTCCATCTATTTAAGACAATGAAGTTTTATTGAAGTACAGCCCACCCATTCATTCATGCAGGCTTTAGGGCTGCTTTCACATTACAAAATCAGAATTGAGCAGTGGCAACAGATATGTAACAACATGTCCTGAAAAGTCTAAAATATTTACTCTCTGGCCATTTACAGAAAAAGTTTACCAAACCCTAAATTAGACTACGGTTACCTGACAATTGGGGAAAAGATCTGGACAATTTAAAATATTAAATTGTATTTATAAACGAAATATAATAATATCTTCTCTATTTTGGTCAGTCCTTCAACAAAGACACCTTTAACCTTTAAATGACAAGTTGTTTTTAGTTTTGCTTCAAATTTTTATAAAACTTAGCCAAATTGCCCTCACTCCACTGTAAAATGTATTACTCTTTAAGCAGAAGATATTATGCATAATTTAATAGCATGATATAACAGACTAAGCCTGGGTTTTGGAGTCCAAACAGAGACTTGACAGGTCTTGTGCTAATTCCATTAATTTATACCCCTATGAGTATTTAGATAAGGACTTACAAGGTCTGGTGCCAGTTGGTTATTTCCTTTTTGTATTCCTCTGTTTTAAACAACTGCTGTCAGACATGTGTCCTCCCTGCTAAAGGAAAACTGGAGGTCACATCCTCCATTTGGTGGCAAATTTGTTTAACTAATCTGCTTACCAGCATTGTTTTTAATTTAGCTCAAGCTTCATGGCTCCTAGTAAAAACCAATCAACAGTGGAACCAGAAGTATCACCCCTGCACTGTACAACGGAAGGCCAGAAACAGAAACTGAAAGAAACATTACAAAGAACTAAAAAGTGATTATACACTCATAGAAGAACTTTTACCAATTTATGTAACCTGTTAATGACTTTCTTTTTACATCAAGGAAACATCTATAGTGTAGCTATTTATTGTATGAATTGGAAGGGCTTAGAGATAGAGCTGTGCCTCATTACACTTTTACAAACAATGATAAATGAGATTTTACATATCAGCCACAAAGAAAATCCTTTACTTCTAGATTTTCTGAAACAGTTGGAATTAATGGCCTTGGCACATTTGAAAAGCTTTTCTGATTTTTCTCTACTTGTGTTTGTTTGTTTCCTTGGGTTTGTTTTGGGGATAACATATGGAAAAAACCGTGGTAAAGATGCATTTCTCTGCTGACATAAGTATTCAGAAGGTATTTGGATTTTCTGTCATCTATGGAAAACCAAAGAAAATATAATATATTCTAGCAATTTATTTGCTCTCCTGATAAGCACTCTTCTGCAGAAAGGCTCCATAGATTCCTCAGCTCTATAACTAATGAGATTAACCTCATCACTTACTCAGCCACGCCAGACCCAAGGATTTTCCACCTCATAGGCCAGGCTGAAACTGTTCTTTTCAAAACTCACACCAGGCTTCCCATAATCAAGAATGCAGCCTTCCTCACTTCCCCTTCACCCAATGCCCAAAGAGCGCTCTGGAGGAGGAAATCCTGTGAGTTATGAAAGCCCACTAGAGATCATCCCGGTTTAGTCCCGAGGAAAACTTGGAATTACAACCCAAACAACTCTCCCCCTGTGCTCCACAGGGTGAATCCCTGGGGACTCCAACACCCTGGCTCCCTCTCAGCTCCTATGGAGCTAGCTAATACCTTTAAGCAGAAGCCATCATTACTTTGTTTTCCAAAAGCTGAATCTTGTAAAAGTTGGACTACTCCATCTCCTGGCAGGCAGTATGTTCAGTGGCTGCCTTTAGGCAAGTAGGTCCTGGGGCAGGACCTCCACATTTCATTACTTCAGGGAGCACTATTCAAATAGTAATCAATGTAAGCAGTGCCCCCTTGGAATTGTGCTGTGCACAACTTGCACAACCATACTGTGGTAGGCAGACTAATGGCTCCCAAAGGTGTCCCCGTCCGAATCCTGAGAAATGAGAATATGTTAGTTTACATGGAATGGATGGCATGGAATTAAGGCTGCTAATTATCTGACCTTGAGATGGGGGAGATTATCCTGGATTATCCAGGTGGACCCAATATAATCACAAGGCCCCTTTAAATATGGAAGAGGAAGGCTGAAGAGAAGGTCAGAGTGAAAAAAAATAAAGCTAATCTTACAATAAGGGAACTGAACTTGTTTAAATAATTGGGTAAAGATTTAGGCCTAGGTAATCAGACTCCAGAATCCTTTTGCATTTATTCTTAAGAATTCAATATCATTGGCATTTAAAATTGGAAGCAGAATGCTTGTTTAAATCTTGGCTCCAATCTTCTCTATATGCATTGTTTGAGGCCGGTTCCTTCACCTACCAATGATGATGAAATATAATAATGAAGTTAGGAAGCTTTTTGAGCATTGAATTTAAAAAATTCTATTATAAACTATCTTATAATAAGTACTTAATACATATTAATTATTACCATTGACTTCCTCATCCTCATCCTTAACATTTTCATTACTATTACATTTTGAAGGGCAATAACAAAGGGTGAATGTATAAAGAAGAAAGTACTAAGGGTTAAAAGTGTTAAAAATATTTTAGCAATAAATTCAAAATGTTTTAAAGACACAAAGTCTAAAATATGATCGTAAAAAAGACAGAAAAGACAAGGAAACGGATTCTCCCCTAGAGCCTCTAGAAGAAACACAGTACTGCTGACACCTTGATTTTAGTTCATTTAAGATGTGTTTCAGATGTCTGACATTCACAACTGTAAGATAATAAATTTGTGTGATTTTAAGCCACTAAGTTTCTGGCAATTTTTACAGCAACGATAAGAAATTAATACAGCAAGACAGTGGCCCTGCTGTGGAGTCAGAAAGACATGGGTTCTCACTAGTGTCTACCACATACCACAGGCCTCCAGTCCTGTATCTGCAATTCCAAAATCCAAAGAACTTTGGAAAACAAAAATATTTTGCAACTTACTCGGCAGCAAAACCTGACGACCTGAACTACCAGGGAGCTATTTATAGTCTTTTATTTTTCACTAGGTATGAATATTCATAGATTTCAATGCATAAATATTAATGTATTTGATTATGAGGTGCTACCACCGACCCTGCTGATGATATTATGCAATATGTGGTACATATAACACATATAGTTCCAAAATCCAGCCGTTTCTGAATTCTGAAACACATCTGGCCACAAGAGCTTCAGCTAGAAGACTGGGGACCTATATTGGTGAGACCTGAGGTAATTTACTTGACTTCTTTATGCCTCAGTTTCCTCATCTGCATGTACCAAACATTCTAATATTATAATAAACATTAGCTATTATTACCACCTCCCTTCTCTCTTTGCGCCATTCCTTTTCCCTCTTGCTTAGGCTTGCACCTCATCTGTATCTAATACATTCTACATATATTTTAGGGCCCACTATGTACCAGGCACCTGGCTCCCTCTCTCCTCTTCTTGCTGAAATATAATACCTTCCTGATAACGATAAAATATCCTGATCAAAATAGTCTGCAACAGACCATCTCTGAACCCAAGAGACAAATGACATTGAGGAACATACTTGCCAAAGGATTGAGGTATCAGTAGGAAGAAGAAACTTGTTTGCTAAGCAGAGGCAAGCAAAAAGCATTAATTAAAAACCTTATACATACTATGCAAAGCAGCTGAGAACAGACAGAGAATTGCATAGACATGGTCTCTGGTCTTAGTTGCTTATAAAAAGTCATCTTACAATAAGGCAGAGACATCACAATGATCTTAGAATGTCACAGGGAAGAAAAACCTGTAAAAATAACAGTTGTCTCAAATAACTCAACAAACATCTCTTAGCCACTTTTCACATGCATTCTTTCATTTAACCTTCATATCGATATGACATGGCTCTTATGAGGCCAATATTTAATTGATAGGAAATTGAATCGCATTCTTTCATTTCCTGCAGTCTTTTGTCTGTGGCATCATGTACTTAGCTAAGAGCTCATAAACTCACTTTCCCTCAAGGTAAAAATAAAAAATGTTTATCTTCCAATTCTTAGAAAGAAAACTCTCACTCTCAACTTGGACTAAAATGCACAATGCTAAAAGATGTTCTTTTTAACCGTTGAGCAAAACTGAAAAACAAGGCAAAAGAGCCTTTCCTTTGAGGGTCACCCACTCCCTCTTTACACATGCAGATCACACTCCTTTGAGATGCTGATCTTTTCCCATGATGCACCCAGCTGACAGAAAGACAAGCTTACTGCACAGAAATGCCAGTTGAGTTGACAAGGAAATTCCATCAGTATGCAATGTTTACACAGTACAGTTTAGCAACATCAGTTCACACAGTCTGCTGTCTTGGATCAGAATTCTAATTAAGTCTTAAATCTTCTGAGTTCAGATTAATTCTCATCACTGAGGTCTTGGACATTTTGTTGTACAGATCTGAAGCTTTCTTTGTCTGCAAAGGAAACAGAATATAATGCATTACCAGCTTGGTCCCGGTGATTGTTTATAAACACTCTGGAACTGTTTGTGGAATGAATATAATTCTTTTTGATACATCTAAGCTTTTGTTCATTAACTGCAAACTTCAGTGGTTGTGAGGATCAGAGAACTGTACTTTTCTGGAGTTTCATATCTTCCAACTGACATACAAAATAAGTGGGTGTGTGAAACAAACTTTGCTTGTTGGTGGTAATGACTATTGAGCTCAAGTTACAAACATCTCCATACCACACCAAAAAAAGGACTGTATTGGTAAGTGTAGAGCAAATTGTATCTAAATTCGAACAGTTTCTACCTATTAAAACTTCTGAAGTGTACTTCAAAAGAGACAGCTGGAAAGCCAAGTGCCAATTCCATCTCTTTGGGCTTTTATCTCTTCGACAAATTTCACCACCTCCTTCACAAAAGCACAAACGAAGCTTATGAAGTACCAATTACCATGGAGCAGCCCCATTGAAGTCAATGTTTTCCCATCCCTTAGTTCAAACTACATATCATCAACATTATCACCTAAGATGTTTTATTGGAAATTAAAAAGACATGATTAGCACTAATCCTTTTCCAGAATTAGAAGTGGCAGAAAAATAACATATTTTAGAGCTCCAGTCTTAAAAAGCAATTTTGTTTCCATCGCTATTCCTAAACAATGCACTCTGATGACAGTTCCAAAAGCATGGGGGACAAGGGGGAAGGTGATTACATAGCACACAAAAGGCTTGTGATTCCCTCTGAGATGAAAAGGAACGATTACAAAGATTCAGCCCATCCACATGACTTGGCACCAGGGCTTGCTGGAGACATCCCACTCAGGGAGTTCTGCAAGGCCAGCAGGAGCCTCTACAATTTGAGGTTCCATTGAGTGTCATGGGCATCTAGTAGGAACCCCACTGCAGGGAGGTAGAGATGCTGATTTGTAAAAGAGAGAGCAGCAGTTGATGGTAACACATTATAATGAGTAGAGCTAGCGCAGCTGGTCTATAAATGGGATTGTGGCTGAAAAGGGTAGTCTAGGGATGTAAATGTCAATTGAAAGAAAGCTAGAGAATAATCTAGGGACTGAATAACACAGTGAACCCAGAGGAGGGTGAGAATTGGGGTTAATGGTACAAATACAAGAATGTCCCTCTATGAACTAGAAGAAATGTACATCACTACTGCAAGGTGGTAAGAATGTGGAGAAGCATGGGAAAAATAAAATTAATGTATGGACTATAGTTAACAGCAATACTGTAATACTCTTGCATCAACTGCAAAGATTCACTGTGTTAATAATAGGGGGGTATGGAAAAAATGTACCAAATGTACACTATAGATCATAGTTTAGTGGTAATAGTCTGATGATATTATCTCATAAACTGTAGCAAATTTTCCACAACAGTGTAGTGTGTTGGTGGAGGGGTGTTGTATGGGAAATCCACACATGTTCATGATTGTTTTGTAAGTTCACAGCCTCTCTAATAAAAATGTATTTTTAAAAAAGAAAGAGAGCAGCAATCAGCAAACAAGGATGGGGAAATCTGGTAGGAGACCCACAGCAGGGAGGTAGAAGAATGTTGTGTTTAAGTTTTCCTCAGACAGAGAAGCATAATTTCATATCTGCAAAGATTGAGTTAAGAGAAAATTTCAGAATCACTCCCCTTATGTTGGATACTGCGAAGCATTTCATACTAAACTGAAAATGAGTTTGGATTCCACAGAGCCAAGGTGGGAAGAGGAATATTCAAGTTATAAAAGGAGGGTTTGAGGGTAATGGACTTGGGAATAGGTTGCATTCCTTGGGTAAGCATTAGGGGGAAGAGACAGAAGAGGTTCCTGGGCCACCAGACAGATGACAGGTCATAAACCATCACTGCTTCTCCAAGTGGACCTAGCACAGGTTCTTGCTCCCAACAGGAACTCGATAAATATCTGGCAAACCAAAGTGTATAAGTTTTTGTTTGTTTGTTTGTTTGTTTTATTTTGTTTCTAGGAGGTACTGGGGATTGATCCAGGGACCTCATACATGCGAAGCAGGTGCTCAACTACTGAGCTATACCCACTCTCCCAAAGTATATAAGTTTTTAATCAGGAAAGTGATGTGATGAGAAGTAGCTTTAGAAAAATTTACCTGGCAGCACTGTGCAGGATTACCTGGATCAGGAAGAAACTGGAGAAGGGAAGAACAGTCAAGAGGCAAAATGATATATATATCATTTATATAGAATAGACTATATAAAGAGATTATACAACTCAGCAATAAAAGAGCAATCAATCCAATTTTAAAATGGGCAAAAATCTTAGACATTTCTCCAAAACTGAAATACAAATGGCCAAAAAGCACATGAAAAAAATATTCTCTATCACAGCTATTATGGAAATGCAAATAAAAATGACAATGAGATATCATCTCACACCACATAGAATCTAATTATTTAAAAAACAGGAAATAATAAGTGCTGGAGAGGATATGAAAAAATAGGAACATTCCTTCACTCTTGGTGGGATTGTAAAATGATGCAGCCTCTGCATAAGACAGTTTGGTGGTTTCTCAGGAAGCTAAATACAGAACTGCCATATGACCCAGCAATCCCTCTACTAGGAATATATCCAGAAGAACTGAAAACTGTGATGTGAACAAACATCTGCACACCGATGTTCATAGGGGTGTTATTCACAATTGCCCAAAGATGGAAACAACTCAAGTGTCCATCAACTAATGAATGGATAAACAAAATGTGGTATATACATACAATGGAATATTAAGCTGTTGTAAGAAGAAATGAAATAGGGACACATATGATAACATGGCTGAACATTGAAGACATTAGGTTACATGAAATAAACTGGATACAAAAGGACACATATTGCATGGTCTCACTAATAAGAACTAAATATGAAGAATAAACACATGGAAGTAAAACCTAGAGTAAAGGCTATTAGAAGATAAGAGGAGGGCTGAGAAAGTATGTGGAACTTTTAATTAACTTGAACGTAAAAGTGTGGAAATGGATAGAGTTGATGGTAACACATTATAGTGAGTAGAACTAATGCAGCTGGTTTATAAATGGGATTGTGGCTGAAAAGGGTAGTCTAGGGATGTAATTGTCAATTGAAGGAAAGCTAGAGAATAATCTGGGGACTGAATAATATAGTGAACCCAGAGGTAGATGAAAATTGTGGTTACTAGTACAAACACAAGAATGTCCTTCTATGAACTAGAACATATGTACCTCACTATTGCAAGGTGGTAAGAATGTGAAGAAGCATGGGAAAAATACAATTAATGTAATCTATGGACTAAAATTAACAGCAATACTGTAATATTCTTGCATCAACACCAAAAATGTACTGTGTTAATAGTAGGTATGGAAAAAATATACCAAATGCATGCTATAGACCATAGTTAGTGGTAATAGTCTGATGATATTATCTCACAAGCTGTAATAAATGTTCCACAACAACGTAGTGTGTTGGTGAAGGGGTGTTGTATGGGAATTCCATACATGTTCATGATT